>SNQJ01S0022077.1:20866-70250 GCA_010110895.2 Picea sitchensis | reverse complement strand
TTATGTATTATTAAACTTTATATATAGTTTTTTGGTTGAATTTCTATTAATGGTAATTGTATCTTTTTAATGCATCAATTTGAAATTTTGATCAAGTAGTTGGTTTTGAGTTTGATCATTTTATGCTTCTCTTGCATTGCTACAATTCCACATACAACTCCATGGGTTGAATTTCTACAAATGATGTGGGTAGCTTGTTGAATGCTTTGTCTTTGACCCATATCCACCCTTGAGTTTGATCCCCCTATGGTGCTCGTGCGTTTCTACAACTCCACATACAACTTGATGGGTGAATTTCAACAAATGACATAGATACCTTGTTGAATGCCTAGTCTGGGATTTTGGTTAACATGAGCCATATCCATAGGGGCTAGGTCATCCCTCCATGCTGCTCGTGGATCCTTGCAACTCCACATACATCTCCATGGGTTGAATTTCTGCCAATGATGTGGGCACCATAGTAAAAACTTCAATTTGGGATTTTAGTTAAGAACCCATATCCCTAGGTAGTTGGTCTTGCATTTGATCACCCCACAATGTTTGTGAATCGTTATAACTCCACATAGAACACCATGGATTGATTTACTATCAATGACGTGGGTACCTTGCTAAATAGTGTAGTTCAATATTTTGGTTAAGGATCCATATCCATAAGCAATTTGGTCTTGAGTTTGATCACCCTCATGGTGCTTGTGCATCTCTATAACTTAACATACAACATCATTTGTTGAATGTATACCAATGATATAGGTACCGTGTTGAATGTCTCAATGGTTAATGATCCATATCCACATGCAATTGTTTGAGTTCATTCCCCCTTGCAATGCTCGTGCATCACTAAAATTCCATATACAACTCCATGGGTTGAATTTCTACCAATGACATGGATACCTTGATATCTTCTTCGATTTAGCATTTTTCCTAAGGATCCATATTGACAAGTAGTTTGTTTTGAGTTCCATCTCTCCCCTGGTGCTTGTGCATTGCTACAACTCTACATACAAATTTGTGGGTTGAATTTCGACCAATAACACCAATACTTTGTTGAATTCCTCAATCTAACATTTTTTTATTTACCAATATCCACATGTACTTTTCATTATGTTCAATCCAACCCATAGTGCCCATGACTAGCTATAACTCCACGAGTTGAATTTCTACAAATGATGTGAGCACCTTTATGAATGCCTTAGACTTGAATTTTGGTTAACTACCCCTATCCACAAGTAGTTGGAATTGAGTTTGGGTACCTAAACGAATGTCCCAAGTTCCCGTGTTTGAGCTCTTTTTGAATGAATTCATTGCACAAGGGTTAATTGGTTCCATCACAATACCCAAAAGTACCATGGTGATTATTGTTTAGACACCTTGTGTCGTAGCTACTTTTACCTTCCCTTTCCCACCACCAATGATCAAATTTGAAGAGTTTATCATAATTTCAATTTAAAGGGGCATATCCATCCATTCCTTCCATGATGAAAAATTCCAAAAATAGTTGTCTTGAATTGACAAGTGTCAACAAGTACACACTTCATTAAAAAAAATGCTAAATAAAATCTTGCCCTTTAATTTTTTACAATGTTGAAAATGAACCAATTATGGAATATAATTGTATTTGCAATAAAAACTAATAATAAACATACTTCGTAATTTCAAATGTAGCTTTTGGATGGAAAAACCATAGAGATTGTAGCATTTAAATGTTAAATAATAAGTTATGCACTTTATTTTGAATCTCATGAAGACTTCAAATATTGAGTGTATGAATCTTGATTGTGTGTGCCCCCCACAAATTATTTCCATAAAAATGCATCTACACTCGTTCAATTCAAAATAATTTCAAAGTATTAAAAATGACAATATAACACTTATTTTTAGTTAATAAAAAAATTATTAATACATTAAAGCACCAAAAACTACTAAATGACATGAACAAATGACACAAATGGTTCTCTATTTACCTAATAACTTAAATTCTTGTTATGGAAAACTAAGTCCTATGACTATGGGTCAGGGTCACAATAGAGCGATACTCTAAAATACCACTCTTAGACTCAAATCAGACAGTTAATTAAAAGTAACTACTTTTCAATAACTAACTTTCAAAGGGTAGCAAAGATAACAAACCTAGAATCCAACATTTGAAGTCGATTCTGCTCAAGAACTTTCGCTCTAGGACACTTTCACAACGATCCTCTGAAAATTCACGCAAACAAAGAGACAAGAAACTGCAAATAGGTAGTTATCTCCTAACTAACTAGACATGAGCATTTCAATTTGCATAATAGATTCAAAACAAGATATAGATCATCTCATTAAAATCATGAATCAACAATTAGATCTAGATGAGAACGAGAGATATTTAATTATTAACAACATATAAGTTGAGTATAACCTGTAACCGCTGCAGCACAGTCCCAAAATCGGGCTCCAAGTTCCTCCAGCCAAGGATAGAGATCAAAATAAAAACCTCGAAATCTTTGCATTCTAACAGGTCCAAGGAAGGAAAGGGATTTCTTCCTGAAAAGATAGGGAGAACACAAATTCTGAAAAGAAGGGTTTTCAGAGGGGAAGGACAATCTCAGATGCAAGGGGAAAAGTGGACTTGCAGGGCTATAAGGAAAATGCTAGCATAAGGATGCATTTCTTTGTTTTCTTTTTCCTCCACCCCAAGGCTCTAATTTATACTACCTTTTGACTGTTGGAGTAGTTATGAACATGGTACAGGAGGCCGAGAACCTAGGGAACCCGTCAACTCCGCCTGAAATGTCAGGATTTAATATTTTTTTGAGATAATTTAACATGTACACAAGTTTCTAACTAGAAAGGCACATATGTACGCGAGTGTCATTACAGAGAGTCATGTACATCAAGAAAAATGGGTTTTTTTTAAGTTTTTTTTAGGAGGAAAGGGGGGATTTTGGCCCTGCAAGTAGAGAAAGGGATGTAGTTGAGGCTAATGAGTCATCATGAGCATATGTGGTGTCAAATGATGATATAACATATGCCCCCCTAATGTGTGAGGTAAGAAGATCAACTAATGGTCGAAATGCATTATAAAGTATTCATGAGATTGTGGAGGGGCCATTGGGTAGGAGTAGTTCAATACCAATCCAAGGAAAATACTTAAAACGTAAATTGTAAGTAAGATAGTCTCTTCTCAATTTAGGAATTCCCATGCTTGATTTTGGTGTAAGCATGGCCACCAAATCAAGTACATTGAGGATCCATGAATAATGAAAGCATAAATGATGTCCATGGTTACAAAAAGTGTACACATTGGATCCATGTAATATATAGAAGAAACAATCATGGCCATAAGAAAATACATAGTGGATCCTTGAAGAAATGTAGATCATAGCCACAAATTGATACATAATGGAGCTATGTCTCAAAATCAAATAGAGGATATCTGGAACCAATGGAGTGAACAAATTGATCATTTTCAAGTACCAATGTCGAAGAGAGTGGTACAATCAATACAAGTCAGGTAGGAGCAAAAAAGATGTGATTCTCATACTTCACTCGAGGTTTTCAAAATAACTCGTCGTGGTATGAGTATACATTATGTGAATATATGTGTTCAAGTAGAAAATAGTGAGACATTGTTTGATTACGAATTATTGATGTATGTTGTTAACAAACGCAAGACAAACCACTAATAATGATAATGGTCATCAAGGTACCTAGTACAATTTAACAAGTGTGAATAAAGGAGATGATGTCAAACACCTGATAGAATCTATCGAGCAGGGGGCATTTATCTATTCCCATTTTCAATAGCAAGGGAACCTGCCACTGATCACTGCAAGCCCGAAGGTACTAAAAATGACTCTGGATCATTGGCCCAAATCATGATGTGTTGAATTCAATAGGAAGAGATCTGCTGGAAGGAAGGAATTAAGGCATCCTTCATCATCCAACATGAGGAGTAGCAGAAGGTCAAATATTTGGAAGGACTTGGAAAAAAAGATTGAAAGGACCAAGCTGAGGTATGACTCTAGTGTGTACCAGATGGAATAACACATGAAAGATACTCTCTAAATAGTAGCCAATGTATCATCATGAGCATATGTGGTGTCAAATGATGCTATGACAATGCCCTACAAGTAGAAAAGGGAATGATTATCCCTATTTAATTGATCACGTAAATGCCCTATAAGTATAAAGGGAGAATTATTTTCCCTATTTAATTGATATTTCAAAGAACCTAAGTAGTGTTATACCTCATATTTTTCGAGGTTCCACATTGTGGTTTTCATCACATTGATGGAGTTTGTTGTTGGAGATGTTTGGAAGGGGGTACACACTCTCTTTCTTTGCTTCGAGATGGTACTTCTTGGTTAAGTTGTTCTAGGTTGGAGAGGGATCACTCTTCCTTGGTGGATGGTCTCCTTATGGTTGTGGATGATACTTGCATGGTTTTGGATGAATCTATTGACACGTGTATGCTTGACATTTCATGTTTCATCTTATTCTTGGATCATTTCAGTGACTTTGTATGATGATGTTATGATGTTTTCTTGTCACTAGGATGGGGTATTCAGCATGGTCGTCTTACGTTGGATGTGTGATGGGGAGCATACTTGATTATTGGATGGAGTTATAACTATCTAATGTTCCCTTCTCTTCTGATGTTAATGCGGTGGAATGATACTTGTTGCCTTGGTGTTATTTTTCTAGGTGATATAAAATTGTGATATTATACATCACCCAAAGGGAATGTGTTTGATGATGTTAGTTCTTTTGTTGGTGTACTTTTTCCTAATTTTGAGTTAGAAGGGGTGGGGGGGTACTGCATTTTCCCTTGATGATCTATTCTTTTCCTAAGGTTGGATGATGTTTACAATATGTTATTCCATTGATTGTGGTGTTCCCAAGGTTAAAGCGTAGGTGGAGGTTTTATTTTTTTGTAATCATGGTGGGGTTTTGCTAGGGAGATATGAATTTTATTTACAACGTATAACACATTTATGGAGTGCAATCCCTCATTGGAACACATGTTCATGGTGATTTAATAATCTAGTGATTATTTGGATGTAGACTATGGTTATACTAGAACATTATCCTTTGTGCACACATGTTGAGGATGATTTAATCATTCTAGTGGTTACTTGACTCTATTGGTGAAGCAGCCTACTTCATTTAGCATCCTTTCACACTTTGAGTGGTTTATTTGGAGGAGGATTAGGGTTCTTTATTGAGTGATTTTCCAAGGAATGCGTGCATTATATTACTATTTTGGGAGAAGATAGAACACTTCTCTAGGGTGCACTTCTCTTTTGCACATTGTTATAGATAAATTATCCTATGGTTATAGGTTAAATCCACAATAGAGCAAGGAAATTTAAATAGTGAACTCAATCCCATAATTCTAATCAATAGATCTTATAACTAACTTGGCTAACTAAGTATTAGTAAGGAAGAGGGAAGAATACCAGGTACCCTATGTTCGATGAAAATCCCATGGTTGAAACCTTTCCCTCCTGCGTTCCTTCCCAATGGTCCCTTTGATCACCTGAAAATAATCACGTTGAAAACTACAAAGGGGTAGTTATATGATAATTAACTCTCATAAAAATGATTGAAAGTAAAACAATTAGCGTTCTAATAATTTGAATACTTAAACATAAACATCATGCATCAAAACACAAATAATTGACAGGAAAGAGGTCTCTTTAGTAATGAACAACAAGAAAAAGGTAGTTACCACCTTTATCTACTGTGAAACTACTCCAAAATTGGACTCTAGGTCCATCCACCCAGGAAACTAGCCATAGATATTACTTTCGAGTCAAATTCTCATGCAATTCCAAAGAAGATGAATGGATTCTTCTTGACAAGATATGTGGAGCAAGGAAGGATGGAAACAAGACTTTATAGGTAAGAGGGAATAAATCAACAACAAGGGAAAATGGGCTTGCAGATGCGGTAAGAAAATTCTAGCATTATTATGCTTCAAGTATGATTCTTTATCTCCTCTAGCCTTAGGCTCATTTTATACCCACTCCAAGTGGTTGAAGTGGTTACAAACAATTGTATACAGGAAATAGAGGATCATGAACCAAGGGAACCCATAAACCTCACTCACAAATACACAAATTATGATTTGTTTGAGCCAAATAAAGGTGTACACACCCTGCATGGGTGCCAAACTATGAAAAAGGTTCTAACTAGGGAACTCATGAGTGGTAGGCTATAACAAGTGAATTACAACACTTCTAAACAATAAATGAGATTTTATGTTGCAACTCAGGGGGATCAATCCTATGGAAAAATGAACCAAGAAACAAATAATGAAAAAATGCAAGGAGGGAAAAATATAACCTATATGCCTATTTTGAGATCATTACCTCTCAGAACAAATCGACATGATTAAAAGGTACCAAAGAGAAACATCTTCAAAGTCATGTATATATTGTAAGTTTTAAACCTGTGAAGTAAAGCAATTCATATAGATTCTTAAGAAAAACATAAATTAATCAATGGCTCGTACACATAGTACATAGAGATTTATACCGAAAACCCTTAACTAGGAGAAAACCTTTCAACGTTTCAATGTATTAATTTCACCATTCACCATAAAATATATATACATTGTTTTTAGGTATTCCATAGATACCAAAACCATAATCCCTTATTCTGAGATTAATTTAGAAAACCGCTAAAATAGAAAAATCCGTAAAAATAGAAAAAACACCGAAAAAACAAATTTGGGGCGCTACCCCAAACGTTGCGCATAACCAGGGGGTCCATACCTAGCCCCCCTGGGACCCCCCTAGGAATCACCCGGTGCACACGACACAAATGTCACTGCTAGAGGGATCATCAGACACAGTTGTCGAATTAGACGCGCCCACACACACACATGCAAAGAATATAACACATACCCAACATTCTCCCACTTGTTTTCTTTGCATCCAAGTGTCCACAGGATTATATAGTCAAGAATTCAAGGCAGCAATGCCCATGTTACTCTACACCAGGAGAAATTTTATGTGCTCACAGACTTTGTCAATGAATCTGCAACATTCTTCAAAGTGTCAACCTATTCCAGCAACACCTTATTTTCTTCAACCATGTCTCTCACAAAGTGATACTGAACATCAATATTCTTTGTCTTTGAATGATAAGTTGGGTTCTTTGCCTGGAACATTGCACTCTGACTATCACAATCTAATATTATTGCTTGTTGTACCAACCCAATACCTGAACACAATCTCTGTAACCATATTGCTTCCTTGATTGCATGAGTGGTTGCCATGTATTCAACCTCTGTAGTTGAGAGTGCCACTACAACCTATCTTTTTCTCATCCAACTGATTGATCCTACAAATAGGTTAAACACATACCCACTTGTAGATCTTCTTCGATCCAAATCTCCAGCCTAGTCTGCATCAACAAATCCATGTATTTCCACCACTCTGTCCAATCCTAGTCTTCCTTGGTAGCACAATCCATAACTGGTAGTGCCACGAAGATACCCAAAGACCCTCTTTACTGTTGTCCAATGATCCTTCCCTAGTTTTGAAATATGCCTGCTCAAAACTCCCACTGCATGTGAAATGTCTGGTCTAGTACAGACCATTGCATACATCAAACTGTCAATTGCACTAGCATATAGAACATGGGGCATGTCTTGTTCTTCTTCCTGTGTCTTGGTAAACTAATCTGCAGATAAATTTACACCTATATGAATAGGAACATTGATCGGTTTACTTCCATGCATATTAAACCTCTGCAATATCGTCTCAACATATTTTCTCTGATTCAACCATAGTTTCATGTTTGCACGATCTCTTTTAATCTCCATTCCCATAATGAAGTTAGCAGCACCGATATCATGCATGTCAAATTTGGAGGATAACTGTGATTTCACCTCCTTGATAAAATCCATGTTATTTCCTACTAGCAACATGTCATCAACATACAACACTACATAAATGAAGTGATTACCAACCTGCTTGGAATATACACAATGATCAGCCCTGCTTCTCACAAATCCTAATCCAAGGATGTATGTGTCAAAATTTCGATACCACATCCTAGGTGATTGCTTCAGACCATATAGTGATTTCTTTGGCTTACAGACCGACTCTTTCTTTCCCTTCACTACAAATCCTTCTAGTTTCTTCATGTAAATTTCTTCTTCCATATCCCCATGTAGGAATGATGTCTTCACATCCATCTGTTCCACTTCAAGATAAAAAGAAGCAACAATAGATAAAAGAAATCTAATAGAATTTAACTTAGCAATAGGAGAAAAAATTTCACCAAAGTCAATTCCCTCTACCTGAGAATAACCTTTTGCTACTAACCAATCTTTGTATTTCTCCACTTTTCCTTCTGCATTAAACTTCTTCTTAAACCACGTTTTGCTAACAACAAATTTTATTCCAGTTGGAAACTCAACTATATCCCATGCCTCATTCTTATCCAAGGCATCCACATCTTCAACCATGGCCTTCTTCCAGAGTTTACTGTCCTCTGAATTCACTTCTTCCTTGACAGTTCTGGGATCATCATCAATAATAGATAAAGCACAATTGGAATGGAAATGTGGACTATACCTTTCTAGTTGCCTTCTTTCCCTCACTAATCTCCTCAATACTGGGGTATGAGGTTCTTCTCCTTCTGCTTCATCTTCTTCAAATGATTCATATTTTTCATCATCCAACTCCAACTCTATTTTCTCAGGTTCTTCTGTCCTTGGTAGGAATTCATATTTGGAAACATCTTTTACCTCTCTGAAAATAACATCTCAACTGTAAAAATTCTTCTTGGTTTCTAGGTTCCAAAGCTTATAACCTTTCACACCATCATTATAACCAATAAAGATACACTTTTCATCTTTTTTATCCATCTTAATCCTATTTTCCTTTGGAACATGTACATAAGCATCACAACCAAACACTCTAAGATGTTCAAGAGAGGGTTTCTTTCCAGTCCATACCTCATGTGGAGTTTGATCATCCAATGTTGAAGAGGGTGATTGATTGACCAGGTAACATGTTTCACCCACTGCCTCTACCCAACATTCTTGTCCTAACTCGACACCATTGAACATGCTCCTTGCTTTTTCCTTCAATGTTCTATTCATCCTTTCTGCAACTCCATTCTGTTGAGTTGTGTATGGAGTAGTCTTCTGCCTTTACAGAAATCTTTGAATTCATTTTCACAGAATTCTCCACCATTATCTGTCCTCAATACCTTTATTTTCTTCTCTGTTTGATTTTCTACTAGAGCCTTAAACTCTTTAAATTTATCAAATACCTCAGATTTCTTTCTAAGAAAATAAATCCATGTGTTCCTTGAGAAATCATCTATGAATGAAATGTAATACACATATTTACCTAGTGATGGATTAGGCACAGGTCCAAACACATCACTGTGTATCAACTCTAAGATCCCCTTTGCTCTTGTAGCACAAGGTGGGAATGTTACTCGATTATGTTTACCATATATGCAATGTTCACAAAAATCAAAATCCATATTACAATTAGACATACCTTCAACCATACCTTTACTGTGTAGTGTTTGAAGGCCCTTTTCTCCAATATACCCCAGTCTTTGATGCCACAACATGTTCTTCTTTCCAGGGACAATATTGGTATCGTCTTCTTTATTTGTATACTCAGGGACAACATAACTATTACACCCATTAGTATAAGTTCTTCCCAATAACTTGTACAGATTTCCACACTGAACTCCCCTCATCAACACCATTGATCCTTGTACCATCTTGCAAGTTCCCTTTCCCAATACAGTATCCACCCCTGCATCATCCAACTTTCTTATAGATATTAGGCTCCTGGATAGTTTTGGAATGTGCAGAACCCCAGGGAGAGTTCTAATCCTTTTATATTTTAGCAACAACTTAACCCTTCCACATCCTATGATTTTGGATGTTGAGTCATCTCCTAGGAATACATCACCACCATCGTATTTTTCATATTCTGAGAACCACTCCCTATGAGGATTCATATGGTATGATGCACCTGAGTCGATCAACCATACATCACAGTCTGCATGTGTACCTATAGATTCTAGGTAAACATCACCTCCTTCTTCAGTGGAGGTTTTCGCCTCTATGGAAGAGGTACTATCAAATCCCTTTGGTTTATCAACCTTCTTAGACTTGAAATCTTTCTTATAATGCCTTGTTTTACCACACTTCCAACATTTCCTCAAATATTTTCTTGGACACTTAGATCTACCTGTATTTTTAGATCTCCCCCCCGAAGGCTTACCGGGATTCTTGTCTTGGGTATGACCTCTTACAAATAAAGCATTTGTGCTATGACCATCCATGCTTTTCCTCCTCATCTCTTCAGATAACAAGGATGCAACTACATCCTCATACTTTAATGTAGATTGAGTGGTACTACCAATTGCTACAACACGATTATCCCAAGAGTCTGGCAAAGAACATAACAAAGTAATACACTTATCTTTTTCTACAATCGTAATATTAACAGAGACAAGTTGACTTACAAGAGTATTAAAGGAATTTAGATGTTTTGTCACATAATATCCATCTTCCATCATAAGATGATACAACTTCTTTCAAAGAAACAACTCGTTTACCATGGAATTTGATTGATACAAATTCCCTAACTTATCCCATAGTTCCTTGGTTGTAGATTCTCCCGAGAAGTTCAACAACACCAAATCTGCGAGGCAGATTCAAATAGTACTCCTTGATCTTCTATCCAACTTCTCCCAATATTCCTTCGACATACCAGTAGGTTGTGTACCAGTCGACTGTGTACTATTAGGCTGTGTACCAGGATCCACAACGATCCATTGTTCTTTGTCTTCAAGAAGGTCCTCCATCTTGAGCTTCCATAGCTCAATTTTTTTATCGTTGAACTTCTCTATCTCGATTCTAGAAGATCTTGCCATTCCTCTTCTACACTCGAATAAACACTGCAAAAGATCCCACTAAACCTAGGTTTATCACAGACCCAAGATAAACTTGATCTATCAAGACCGAGCCAAACCCTCAGCAACAAAGGCATCCCCTTGAAGCAAAAAATGAGATCTGATACCACATGTAAGTTTTAAACCTGTGAAGTAAATAAATGCATATATATTCTTAAGAAAAACATAAATTAATCAATGGCTCATACACATAGTACAGAAAGATTTATACCGAAAACCCTTAACTGGGAGAAAACCTTTCAACGCTTCATTGTATTAATTTCACCATTCACCATACAATATATACACAATGTTTTTAGGTATTCCGTAGATACCAAAAACCTAATCCCTTAATCCAGTATTAATTTAGAAAACCGCTAAAAATAGAAAAAATGTTGAAAAACCAATTTCGAGGTGCTGCCCCGAACACTATGCATAACCAGAGGGGGCCATTCCTGGGCCCCCTGGGACCGCCTTAGGAAGAGCCCTACGAAAACGACACAAAGAGAACTACTAGAGGGATCTTCAAACGCAGTTGTCGAATCTGACACGCCCACACACACACATGCAAAGAATATAACACATACCCAACATATATAACCAAAAACAATCACCTAGAATCTAATAAATCCAATATATAAACCTTTGATAATAACATGTGATATGGAATACAAAAATTGAAAACACAAAATCTTAAAAGTACAATATGTACAAAGTATCACACGACCTTGTGACTTATGCATAGTACTTGTCCAGGATGAGCCCATTGCTAGGCTTAGGATAAGGGTCTCTTCGATAATCAACCTATCAAGTTTTCAGTTCAGGAAGAGGTGTAAAATCCATAACCACAACTTTAAGGATATCCTTATCCAAAGGCAACTCGACATCTAGAAAATTAGGACTCAACAATGCACAAATACCAGGGCTCGGGGTCTTACAAACAATAGTATTAAACTAAAAAGGAAATGTCGGATTACTTAGGACAAAAGGGGAAAGTAAGGGCTCATGTCCCCCCATTGGATACAACACCTAATCAATTTCCAAGACCTTGTCTCGAGAAGAAAACCATGACTGTAAAGATCCCATCTCAAAAGTAATTGAACATCAAGGATAAGATGCCACATAATTCA
Organism: Picea sitchensis; assembly: GCA_010110895.2. Classification (NCBI taxonomy): domain Eukaryota; kingdom Viridiplantae; phylum Streptophyta; class Pinopsida; order Pinales; family Pinaceae; genus Picea; species Picea sitchensis. The sequence goes on along the minus strand of SNQJ01S0022077.1, from coordinate 58,197 downwards.
CCCATGGTGGGGAAGCGTCTATTCAAATACTAGGGACATACAAAGGGGAAACTTGAGATAAAGTCAAATTAGGATGGTGATTATTAGATGCAAGTTTATCAATAGTGACAATGCTTCTATTGTTAGGAAAATGCATCACCCAAAAGCACGTAGACACCAAAAATTTCATAGCATATACATAATCACGCCCAATAAGAATATTGAAATATAAAGGGTTTGACATCACTATCATATCGAAAAAGAAAATATTACCACCTAACATAATAGGAAATCGAGGAAGAATCCCCAAATATTCACTAGATCTTCTGTCAAAAGCCAACAACTCATTGGTAGCTGACACACGCTAGGGAGAACCTAAAGCTTTTGAAGCATAGGAGGATAAAATACTTGTAGAAGATCCCTTATATACAATACATTGGACAATTCCTTTTGACTTAGCTTTAACCATTATTGAAAGGGTGCAGAAGAAGGAAGGTGAGGCTCAACAAGATCATTCCAATCAAAGGAAACCATCCTAGGACTTGGAGGGAGAATGCTCAAAGAGAGTGGAATGCCTCGTTATTCAAAAGATACTAAACTAGAAATGTTAAACACATAGTCGATAGACACATCACTCCCCAAAATAAGAGTGTTATTAGCCAAAAATTTCATCTGCGCAATCACTTTGGTAGACTCGTCACTCTCCAAGAGAAGAGTGGTATTGACCAAAGATTGCATTGACACAATCACTTCCTCAAACATTGTGTAATGACCCTAGTTGAATATATGTTTAGGGATTATTAAGTAAAAATTAATTAGGTGATTAATTGTCTTAACATGGTTTTAACTAAACAAAGATTGGCATAATAATATTAATTAATCACATTGAATGAAGAGGGTAATAAATTTAAAAGGGTTAACAAATTTAATTGTTTAAATTAAAGGATTACGTATACGGAGGGGATAAGGAGCATTAATAATCGGATAAGGAGCATTAATAAATGGATAAGACAATGAATGAATGGATAAGGAAATAAATGAGGAGAAAGGCCGGTGAAGGAGAGATATGAGCAGAGGAGGTTTATGAAAGAAGGGGGATTATCATTCTACTTGAATTTTTGGGAGGGTTCTCTTGGATTTGCGCAGGGGAGTTTGAGTTCTGTAGTCGGGAAGGATTAGTACAGGGGGCACCGGTTTGCTGGGGTTTTTGGGCACGGGGTCCAGGATATCCATATGGTATCCTGGAGCTAGGAAGCTGTCCTAGTTGGTAGGGTGGAAACAAGGTTTGGGCAGAGTTGGGCAGCGCATTAGGAAACAACAAAGCAGCGGGCTGGACAACCGGGTCGACGGAGAAATTAGCATCAGGAAGAGGTAAATTTTTTTTATTATGTTATGAAATTATTATTCGTTGATAAATTTAACATGCATATGTGCTGAATTAAAAGAAATTATTGAGTTTTCTGCATTCAAGTAGAAGTTACTGTTTCAGTTTATGGAACAAATTGATGTTTAAATTAATATGGTTATTACACATTGGTTGAATATACTGTGAGACAATATGGTCCATGGACGCATCAATCTCCAAAACAAGAGTGAGATCGACTGAATATTTCATCATCATTGTTATCACAAGATTTGTACTTGTGAAAATCCCTCCACAATATCCCCAAATCTTTCGTAACTATGGAAGAAACTACCATTGTCACCTAAGTAGAATCTTCCTTCATTTTAGTGATGCAAGAGTTACACCAAAAATAAGTTCCTTGGTGACCTCAAGGGATATAATAATAAGAAATAGCCAAGCTTATTGCCCCTTATCTTTATCACCTGTTATTTGGTCTATGTCTAGGAAGGAGAAGATAAGTTGCAAGGAAACTTTTGTACCTTCTCGGAACAAGAAACATTGTTATAGCAAGATTTTTCCTCACCCCATGCAACTTGCTTAGAAGGCCTTTTCCATTTCCCTATGCAGACTTGAAGTCCCCTTTTGCACTTCCCAAAGATAAAAAAAAAATCATATTTTTCCACATATACGCACTCTACTAGTTATACAACATGTGTATACACAGGTTGCACCACTACAGTCCGCATACATTAAGTTTGGTGCTCAAAATTAAAAATTGTGTCAGGTTTCCATGTCACGTCATGAGATCCATGATCCTTGACCTTCCATATACTGAAAACGTTCTGACTCGTCCCTTCAGTTCCATTTGAAGGCTATAAAATGGGCCATATCCAAACCGTGGAAGAGGAGATAATTCAAATTTTGAGAGAAAAGATACTCTGGAGAAATTTTCACTTCACATTGAATCTACATCCCTTTGTCCTTTAAAGTCTGAACACATTGTTCAGCCCCCAAGATCTTCCCTCTTTGATGGAGAACCTCATTGTCTCTCTTATATGAGCTTGCCTTTGGTGGAGGATTGAAGTGGTGGAGGCCCAACTGGAAGGGACTTATTTTCTAAGTTTTGAGACGTGCCGACACAGAAGTTTGTCACTTGTATACTTCTTTTGATCATATTTTAATAGAAATAGTCTTTTCTCGTCCAATTGATATCTTGAAAATATTTGAATTGTTATTCCATGGGCATATTTGTTATGAATGTTAATGGATTATGGTATTGTATGTGCTAAATTTATATATTATCACCATATGTTTGTGTATCTTAATTGTTGAGTACAAGTTGTAGGTATAAAGCTTTGAGTTGCGTGCTCAACAGTAGTCTTCATTGAACGTCTAGAAGAGGTAGGATCTTTATCTTTTCTTGTTGGCATTTACATTTATATATCATACTTGGGATTAGAGTTGATTTCTGCAGTCATTCTTTCTATTGTGGTTTACACCAAATACAATATCCTAAATCAGTTGGCCAACATCAAAGTAGAGGCAACCCTTCTGGACATGGTTGTCGTCCCTGAACAACATAGGCAACTAAAACAATTCATGTAAGGACGAAATTTCATTGTAGCCAACCTCTTTGAAGAGGTAAATGAAGAGGATTTATCTGTAAATAAAGTATGTGTACATAACTTTAGATACCCTATAAAAAAATCCCCCCTTTTTGTATTTCTGTAAAGATTATGGATAATATCGCCCATTTTTGCCTCATTGATGGAGGTTCGGGCCCAAGTGTAATGTTGAAGATTATTATGGAAGAGCTAGGATTGTCTTGTACAAATGAAAACGCTAGAAGAATACTCTCTTATAATAGTCTACAGCAAATGACCATAGGTGAGATTAAATATGTGACCTTAGTTTTGTGCGCACACCCTGAAATAAGGGCAACCCTTAGTATTTAGGTAATTGATATTCGAGTAAGAAATTACTCAATCATCTTGGGAAGATATTGGCAAGCTTTGACGAGTGGATACCTCTCACTCGACAGGACACATTTATCCATTCCTCGAAATGGTAAAACAATTATAGTTTAGAGAGGGAAGGATTTCACCTTACACAGAAACTGTTCCACAACCTAATGTGAATTATATCAAAAAGGACCTAGGGGTGTATTCCATATTTTCCGAAGAGGATAACATTCCCTTGGAACAAATTGATTTAGATGATGGTATGAGGCGCATGCACTTTGATGGTTCATGCTCTAGTGAAGGTAATGTAGCTTGCATTATCTTGATTTCTCCTGTACGAAAAATCCATAACTTTTATTATAGGTTGGAGTTTGCTTGTACAAACAATGTCACGGAATTCGAAGCTTTATTATTAGGCATTGAAAATGCCTATAATCTTGGTTGTGGTCACCTTTTAGTTTTTGGAGATTCCAAGCTTGTTGTGAACCTTGTACATAAGATATACTCTCCTAGCAACAAGTTGATGAAACAATACACCCAAAATGTTTGGGCACTTATCTTGAACCTATTATCTTTCAACATTACTCATGTTAAGAGGGAATTGAACTCAATGGTTGATCGATTAGTTGTTTTTGCAGCCTCTTCTAATTGACAACTTTTGCCACACATACCTGATTGTACTTTTCAATCTCTGTATCGTCCACATATCCTTGACAATATAGAATCTTGGCAAGTCTTCCCTAGAGATGAGAGCATCTATTATTTCATTCAAAATGAACCTTATAAGCCCAAAGAAATTATATCCATATAATATAATAAGATTCCTAAGTGCTTGACTCCTCTAGAGAGTTTGTTTTCATCGAGTGATGTAGAAAATAAAGAGAAACAAAAAGAAGAGGAGTCGAAAAGGAAGGTGGGTGAAACCATCTCCTTGAACATTGGAATACCCAAGTCTCCAAAGAATGTTAAAATAGGTGCCCAATGTTATGATGAAGAGAAAATGAAGATTTCCAAGCTGCTTGGTGAATTTCAAGATGTTTTTTCTTGGTCTTATGAGGATCTCTGTGGTTTTGATCCTGATCTTATACAACATGACATTCCCATAAAGGAAGGCATAAAACCAGTTAGGAAAAAACAAATACCTATCAACCTTGAACTGGAAGCAACTATTCAAAAGGAGTTGGAAAAATTCTTGTAGGCTCGAATCATCTTTCCGGTCAAGTATTCTGAATGGGTTTCAAATTTGGTTCCTGTTCGGAAAGCCATTGATCATATCAGATTTTGTGTTGATTTTCGCGCATTTAATCGAGCTATTATAAAATATCACTTTCCTCTCCCTAACATGGAAATGATTCTGCAGCAGGTTGCAGGGTCACAGATGATGCCCCTACTTGACGGTTTTTTGGGTTACAATCAAATCAAGGTAAAAGAGGCGGATAAATAAAAAACCACCTTTATTACTCATTGAGGTACCTTGACTTACAAACATATGCCTTCTGGCTTATCTGATGTGATTAACACTTTTAAAATACCTATGTAAATAAATTTCGACGATTTGATTCGTAAGATTATTCATGTCTATATTGATGATCTAATCGTGTACTTTAAAAGGCTATCAATTGTCTCAAAGTTTCAAGAATTATGGTTGGGTCCTTTCAAGATCAATTTTGTCCTGGGTACTAACTCTTACATTCTAAAATATTTACAAGAGTGATTGTTTTCCTACAACACTAACAGTCCTCACTTAAAACACTACGTGGAACCAACTTGAAAATTTTTAACGTTGTTTGGATTTTCTGTATATCAGTAATCTAGTTCTATTTTCTTTTTCCGCCATTGCTTTTTAATTCTTCTTTTACAGTAGTTTAAATTCTTCTTTCCTTTTAATAAGATTTCCTGTTGCTTTTACAATTATGTCATTTTATTTCTGTTGTTTTTTATTTTTTGCAGTCCTATTTCTGTCATGAATTTTATTGCTTTTCATCTTTTTAGTTTAATTTTGGTCAAGAATAAGATGTTGGATTAGTTCGGCCACAGTGACACTCCTGCCAGGTATTTTTATTCAATAACAATCAATCTTACACAGTTGTTACAGTGTTCCCCCTGAAAGCATAATTGAATTTGTTATCTTCTTGCACTATTGTTTGATAAAGAATTGATTATCTCTCGCTTTTTCTTTCCATTTCTTCATCCATTTGAGAATTAAAAGAGAAATTCCATAATTATTTTTTTTCCTTGAAGTCAAGAGAAATTTTTTGTTGAATGATTATGCATACAGGGATAAAACCCCTCATACTTAACATTTTTCATGAGTTATTCCCAAATTCCCTGTCATTTTTCCATTAAATCCGCTCACTTCCCCCTGATGCATAATCATTTTGGTTATACCTTCTTGATCTACTGTTGTTTTTGGTCTGCGAAACCATACATTCTGATTTATTAATCTGTTGGAAACATATTTTCCTGTGGACTTGCTAGTTTGTTGACGATTAAAATCGCAATGAGGAATATCTCCGACAAAGTATTGCTTAAGCCTATTATTTAAACTATGCTAATGATATATAATACTAGTAGGTGGGACCCCCTTGTAGACTAGAGGATCATAGATAGTCTTATCACACATTTTATGTTATTGTTTCGATGTTTCTTATAGGGTTCTACATGATTGATGATGAAATAATGGTTTTGTTGCGACATAATGGCAGATGGATAATGCATTTTATGTGTTGATTTCGTTATTCTAATCTCTAAATTCCATGTTATGAATGGATTATATTGATTGTTATTACATTTTCCATTGGCTCCATGATTCATTACCTGTTACACTTGCACAAGACACATTTTAGTAACAACAAGAAATAAGAGCAATGGAAAGGGACTTATGAAAAAAATCCAAGAAAGGGAACTATACTATACTATGTTATACTATGTGCAACTGAAATAAAAAGGAATTAGTGTTAGTCCTAACTAGCAATGTTAGTGGCTATATGATTTATATTGAGTTATATTGGGTGCATTTGATATATGTTATGGTATATTTTTGGCAATGGTTAAAATGGATTGGGGTGGCACAAATGGAAAGAAATATGTGCAAGTTTCGATGCATAGAATAAATGGCATGTGATTAATGGTATTGTTTTGCCTGGTTTGCGTGTACTACGAAACTGAATGGAGTGGAGGATGGAAGCGACATGCAGTAAATGCACGTCACTCCATACTTATCCCACTGGGTCGTCACCCTAACATGGTTATTGTTCATTTGGTTTTGCTATGGTTAAGCTACGAGATTCAGGTGTGGACGAAACTGCTCGACCGACTCACATTTTTAAAGCCATTGGTTACATGTATGGTTATTTTTGCCCATCCATAAATTCTCTTTGTGTATGAAATGAACGTTGGCTCGGTAATTTGTTGGTTTGTGTTTTCCTGAGATTGGCAATTGTGTAAATGTGTGGGTGTTTTCTCTGGAATGGCTGTGTGTTATTCGTTTGCAAATGAAAAAATTGATAGTTAAAGTTGGGATTTCGTTGGTTTTTCTGTGTGGTGGAAACTGTGATGACTCACTATTCGATTTCAGTAGTTATGGGTATTTTGTTGGAAGGGTTTCACTCTGTTTAGCCTTGTTGTCCACCTCCTCACAATTAATGGTGACCATGCCTGGTTATATTCGGTTGTTATGGCATTGTTGTGTATGTTTCGAACCCCTTTTGGTCACTATGTATCCTCCAGAGCCATGTTTGTGGGTTTTTCACCTGGTCGTGGGATTATTTTGTGGTATTGGCCTCAACACAATTGGTTATGGGGTGGCCATTATGCCAAGAAGTACACTTTAGGGTTGATTGGTAATACCTGGGGTCTTCTTTTCCATCAGCACTGTTGTAAATTGGTTCGGCTCTTGAAAAGCGTGAGGGTTATGCCTCTGCGCATTCTTGGTATTTGTTACTGTCAAATGAGAAATCATTGCTCCTCTACATCATTGCCTACCCTACCTGGTGCTGAACTGTCACCATATTTTACAAAGATAAGTGTTATAAGGCTTGTGGTTCCATCGTGCTTGCCTCAAAGGTTTCTCACCTACTGTGGATATGGTCGACCTCCAATCTCCCTGTATTTTGGTGATTGAGTGAACCCTTGATTATTTCTTGTGTTCATGGTTACAGAGTCTGATTTGGATAAAACCAACCAATCGTACTCTTGTCGAGTATCTTGTTGACTATCATATGTTGGTTAAGTGGTCTAACATTGGCCTTGACTATCGTCTCGTCTCTATTTGATAGGGTTGTTGAAAAGTTGTAATTGGAAATGAGAATTGGTATACAGTTGCTACCTCGTTTTGTTGTGACAGTTGAATCGATAACCCAACTTGTTTTTTTTATTAAATTGGTTGATTGGGAGTAAACGGTAATGTACATTCACAACGATGCCTCTTTCTATTATGCGTTGGTCTGTGTGTTCCTACAGTGTGGTATCAATTGAAGTTGGTGGCTGCTGTGTGTTTAATTTGTCCCGATCGAGATTATTGCAAATTGGAAAATTGATTACTGAGACTTGGTTTTTTACTGTGTATGATTTATGAAGACATCATGCATCATTTGTGTTATTGTACCGTCATAAATGAAGCACGAGTTTTGTAATATGGTTTCATTTCAAATTTGATTGTTAATATTGTCAAAAGAATGAAATCGGGCAAGTTTTTAAAAGGGTTTGTTCAACTTAGGAAAAGACCCGTGTCTATGTTTGATTTGCGAAATTACAAATTATTGGCAATGGTTGATATTTTTATATGTTTAACAGAGTTGAAGCAATATGACTGTGTGTTCCTTTGGATTTTTTTTTAAATATAAAACGGAAGGAAATCAAAAGAAACAGAATTCTATGAATAGGAAGTTTGAAAGGCATATTGATTATGAGTATGATGATACACTGTGTTAATAAAAAGGGTTGAAGATTTAAATGTGGGACAATGTACACACAGTAATTGTTTAATTGGTCACAGTAATTGTTTAATTGGTGTTGGATCATTTACATTAAATACATAATTGTTTTATAGATTACTTAATTGATTTTACGAACAATATTCGCTCTTTTCCCTACCATTATTTCACGTTTCACACATTACAATCCCCTCGCCTTCCCATATTCACTATCCAATCCCTATTTCTAAAATTTAATTATAGTTAAGATAAATTTTGTATTATGACAATTAAAGGATCTCAGGGATGAATTACAGTGATATATTCTTTTGGTTTACAATATAGTTTATTGTTTGATGTTTGTGAGCAGTAATCATGATATTTTCCACCTCATTTTAACATTTTTCACTCAATACAACCCCTCACATATCCCAGAACCCTTGTTCACCCCCTACTCATTGACAACTATTAAACGATTTGTATGGATTGGATTGCATGAGTCTCATATGTTGTTGAGCCAAATTTTATTTCATATTTAAAAGAGTTGTCATGTATGGTTGTTAAAGAAACTATTTGCTAATCAATAATGCATAAAGGAATGAGCGTTTTTAGCAGAGGTATCCATGGTCGGGGTAACTAAGGAAGAGGAAATTGGAACAGAGGCCCTAGAAGGCCAAGATTCTCTATACACTTTGATGCAGACTCGCAAGAGTTGGGCCAACTATTTCAAGATGGATTTTTTAACTGAATTGGGCAAGGAGTGGTTCAACCTAGGCCTGAAAGGCCTCCCTTCCAAGCCCCACATGTCCCTAGTATCCCAGTGCCTCCTCATGTCTCACTACAATATGAAGTCCCTAAAAACGACGGATGGCAAGAGATTTTCCACCCGACAGTCTCCCAACATCGTGGCTAGCCTAACTTATCTCTACCCACCCCTCCACCCGTTAATCAAATTGTCTAAGCTACCCCTATCCACTCACCAGTACAATCTTCTCATGCAAGAAAAGGGTTAAAACCCAAGGCCCACCATGCTCCTAACAAAGGAAAAGCCACTGCTTCCCCCTCCTCACCCTCAAATGACTCTGCCAAATCCATGTCCTCCCGCATGCATTTAAGAGATGATTGATCTCATGTGATCAGTGAGATTAGGCCTAAAGGCTCCACACAGCCTAAGGAGAATTCAGAGAGATCAAAAGTTGACAACAACAATAAGGGAAAGATTTCCTCCCAGAGTGGAAAATATGGGTTTTAAGTGTTTTTATTTATTGATTGTTGAGAATAGTTGACTTTTGAAATTATGGACAACACACTATTTTTTGGATATATGGGTAATATATTTTTGGACTTAATTTCAATTATCATTGATATAATTTGTCAAAATATGAAAGTGATGATGGGAGTCACAAGGAGGGATGCTTTTTTTTATTAACTAGTTGTGTTATGATTGTTAAAGAACTAAAAGGAGTCACAAGGGGTCCCACCTAATAGTTATTATTTATTAAAAACCCTTATTATGATTTTATTACTTTTCCCCCTTAACTAAAAAGTTGGTTGAGTTTTAGTTAACTTAACTAAAGAAGTAGTTCAACTACTTCAACCAATTCTAATTTTCTCAAAGGCAAAAGGAAAAGGAGGAACAAGAGAGGAAGAGAAGGAGAAGCATACTAAGTTCTTCTCTTTGAGTTTTTGTTGAGATAATTCAGTTTTCATTCATTCTTTAATTCATTGGAAGCCTAATTCTCTTTTATGATAGTAGGGTCCTATTGCATACAACAAGATTCAGGTTTGAATTACATCATCCAGACACTTGTTTTTTAGAGGTGTTGATTTGTCTTTGATAGTTTGTGTAGACTTGTCTATTTTTGAATTAAATTTCATGACTGATAAAGGCTATTGGGCAGAGTCGAGTGGGCAACAATCTGTGGCAAGATGATCCAGCTTTTAAAGTTCAGTTTTTTACTTTCTGTCAGAAGTCCTTTTGTATGATTCAACAGGGACATCTAAGTTTGATTTTGGTCCAAAACTTACTGCAGGAATTTTGTAAAGAGAATGATTCTTTTGACGAATTGGAATGAAATAAACAATTACTTTATGTCTCATCTGTTTTGATTATTGACTTGGTGTCTTTACTTCTATATCTATATTTATTTCAAGTATCTGTTATATTCAAAAAATTACATACATAATGAATTTTTCAGCAAGCTTTCATTTATGAAAAAAACATCATAATCACTTGTAATCAATACTTGTGAATTAGGATACAAATTTTGATGGCTATAAACATAGGGTGATATTCCCATCTATCTTTCTTTAGCCAAGCAAGATTTGAAAATGCTTGAGTAAGATCATTTCATATCTTTTCCTCAACACTCATCATTACCAGTAGATGAACTTCCATGCACATACCCTCTCCAGGTTTCCTCATGAACAAAATGGTCCCAAAGACATTCCCACTTGGGAAGATTCTCCCTTGCCACAATGCCCTCAACAAAAACAACCCATTTTTTGGTCGCCCCATTCAATGTTGTGTTGTAATTTTGCCTTGGTAAACATTTCCTTACGTGCAAATTTCTCTCCTCCTCTAGCTTGGTGCTCTCTTTTCTCTTTTTCTCCTCAAAAATCATGAAGAAGTGAGAAATGGGTGCGCCCTCCTTACCCTAGTCGACTCAATGAGGGAATATGAGGAGTTTCATAATCCAATGGTTGAGATTGGATTAGATGAGTGGTTGAGATTGAATGCCCATTCACTCACCCCCTTCACTTAAGTCATAAAGTCACCTTTTAATTTATATCTCATAAATTAAATGACTACGGTCCACATTAGGCATTTTCCCACCCCCTAGGCGCCTAGGTGATGAGAAAGACTTGCCTAGGTAACTTTTAATTATTTTAACACTTTGGCTCTTCCAAAGTTAATGAAAGGGGCTTGGCCTGAGGTAGTGCTAAACCTCTTTTTCAACCTTAAACCTCTTTTTTCAAGTGGAGTCCATTTTTTGACAACCAAGTGATGGGGATCAATCATAGAGCCACTAGATAGGGTGGAAAGACTTAAAAAGTTGAGGAGATTTGGAAGAATCATTAGATAGGGTGGAAAGAATTGAAAAGTTAAGGAGATCTGGAAGAATAATTTTTTCAACGGAGATAAAAGACTAAATTATAATGAAACAAATTGGGGTGATACAATGAACTTTTTGGAATTGGTGGATGGAATAATTATAGAGGTTACTTTCAAGGATACAAGGATTCTTAAACAAAAATCTAAGAAAACACATAATTCCAAGACATGAACTAAAATTTGTTTGGTAAAAAGGACTCAGATGATAAGGAAGACATACACAACTTACTACAAAGGAGTTTTTATCGAGGTATGTATCATCCAATTTAGATGATAAAGTTATGAAATCCACTACAAGTGGGCATGGTGGAATTATGCACTACCCAAGATGAGTGTTTTTATCTTAACATGGAGATAAGTAATAGCAAAAACTATAGTAAGGTGGAACAACCAAGGTACCTTTGATTTCCCCATGTGTGCATTTGTTGAAGATGATTTTGACAACATCTTTTGGAATTGCCATTGCGCAAGAGATACGAGGTCTTATTATTCGGTTTTTTTTGACATGGATGGATTCATGGTAGAATTTGATATCAAGGGAACAATAATGGGTGATTTATTATGCTTCCTACAATATATCCAAAAATTTGTTCACAAATGCTTAGGTTTCCATATGTTCTTTCTAGTGGTAAATTCCTTGGTCTATATAATTTCGTAGGTTAAGAATATAACCTAGTTTGATTTTAGTGGCCCTCTAATTTTGTGGAAGAAAGAAAAATTTGAGGAGAAAGAGGAGTTGGAAAGAGGAGTTGAGTTTAGAGGAGACACCAACCTAGAATCACTTCAACCTCTCTAAGGTAGTGTCTTTCAACAAAAACTTGTTTTGATCTGGAAGTCAACATTCACACCAATATAAGTGAATTGGTAGGAAACCTAGACATGAGAGTATGATGTTCTGTCTAAGACATGATGAAGTCGCATGATAGGTACCTTGGGTGCGGGGAATCTTGTAAGTAAATTGCAAAAACAAAAGATAATATAAAGCAAGATATGTAACAATGAAATCTATGATATGACAATAATATGGAGAGGGTATCGAAGTAAGAAGGAACTATTAATGCCACTCTAAGTCTTAAGACTGATGTTGATATTGATGATGTTGATTATTAAAGATATTTGAAAACATTACATAAGAATTAGGCTAGTACTCGAGAGAGGGTGAAAACCAATTGTTAAGAACATAAGCTCATGAGAACAAAGAGGGAAAGAGAGGAGAATTTCAATGAGGGAGAATGATATCATAATCATTTTAAAGATCGTGATGAATTTGTATATAAATTCATGGGAGATGTTGTGTAACTACATGTGCTTTAACTTGATTGAGTTGATTTAGCAATGAAAGTCAAAGGGTAGGAGAGGCATGTTAGGAAGAAAAGTTGAATGGAGGATTTAGGCGAAACATAGAATGCTAAGATGGTATGCACACAATTTTAATTTAATTTAGTTTAAATATTAATGTTCATTAACTATTAAAGACTGCAATGCCACTACACTAGTATAAATTTATTTAAGAAGCAACGTTTTGGTTTTTCACATACCACTGCCACCTCACTCATAACATATAAGGTTTTTTCAATTATTGCAACACTTTGTGGTATAGTACTAAAGAGTACTCCAGGACTTTGTTTAATGTAATTTGACTTTGTTTAATGTAATTTTGAGAAAACAATAATTTATTTAAGAAAAAAAAATAATCTTATTGTTATTTTTATTAAAAAAAAAGATCTTAATATTATATTTAAGAAAACAATAAATTAAAAAAATAAAAAATAAATTTATTTATAAGATTGAAAAACAATTAATATGTAAAAATCAAATGTAACCATATAAACTTAAATTCAAAGTGTCAGAAACTATTGTTAGTTTTAGGGAATATTGTATATGATATTTATTTAATAGACAAATCATCTAAAAGTTTAGAAATAAGGTTGAGAACCATTATGACTTTGTTTAGATATGTTTTTAAATAAACAAATATATTTTTAAATAGATTTAGAGTTATTTTTTATATATACCAATTCAAAAATTAGCATAATTAACTTGGAAATAATGGAGAAAGCGTCACTTGTAAGCATTAGTTGTAAGCATCAGTTATAAGCTTCAGTTGTGAGAGTTAGTTGTGAGAGTCAGTTGTAGTCATGTTAAGAGTCAGTGCTTAGTTAAGAGTCTAGTTGTCTTTGGTTTGCATGTAACCGACTCGGGAGAGTCTTTTCCTATATAAAGAAGTAATCCGTCTTCATTGAATAATACAGAAGTGAGCATAGCCTCACCATGTGGTTGTTTGGCATATTTTATCTTGGAATCAGAGCCATGACAGTGAGGTGCAAAAAGATTTGTTGTTTCGCAGGCTGGATAAGAAGAGCCGCGTGGGTTTGAGTTGCATGGGTTGCATGAAGAATGTTGTGCCGCATGAGCTCGTGGAGGTCGAAATCGCGTGGAAGAGTGAGGAAATTCGTGAGTTTTTTGCGTATCAAACAGATCGTGAGTTTGAAAAAGTGGATTTTGAATGCATGCGTGGAGTTTGAATGGAGCGTTGAAAGCACGTGCGTGAGTATTTTCATGAAGAGTTAATGGATGAGTTTATTTATTAAACAGTGAAGGTTTAGTTTGCATACGATTTGCATTTTCAAGTGGAGTTATTAAATAATGAAGATTTGCATGTGGAGCATTTAAAATCGGTGCCACTATTTAATCATTTTTTTAATAGTGAGGTGGATTTATAAAGTTTATTAAAGTAACTTTATGATACTTTCATAAAGGTGGAGTTTTTATTATTTAAAGTGGATGTCTTTTATATAAAAAGGTGAAGAGGGAGTTATAAGTTTATGCATGTGTATTAAAAGTGGATGCATGTGTGAAGTTTAAACTTAATGTGGGATATTAAAGTTTTAAAAAAGGAGGATATTTTGGATATTAAGGTGCATGCTTGATTTAAAGGTTGATATATGCATGTGAGGTGGTGTTATGATTTAAAAGTGGTTGCATGCATGATTTAAGCTAAGAATAGAGGTAGATTTGGATCAGTGGATCCGAAGGCAGAGCGACGGACTGCTCAACACTTGACCAAAGTTTGATATTCTTGGTGATACAAAGATGCATTAGCAGAGATGGAGAATCCTCTGGCAAAGACCCACCTCAACGAAGCCAACAAGCTAGATGGCTCGAACTTCATTAACTGGAAATTCAAAATGCAGACGCTCATGGAGGGCTATGGTGTTTGGAACATTGCGAAGGGAATTGAACTGAAACCTGATGCGGCTGCAGGTGCGACAGCAGCACAGATCGAAGATTGGGAGAAGCACGAAAACAAGGCAAAAGTATTGTTGCGCATGTCAGTTAAAGATAGCATAATTCCACATATTAGAGATGCTGCAACTTCTACTGCAACATGGACATGTCTTAAAGCATTGTATGAAACTAGCAACACAAATCGCATTTTGTTTCTGAAAACTAAATTCCTAGATATTAAGATGGATGGAAATGAATCTGTTAGTTCATTTTTGGGTCGCATTAAAGAGGTGAAAGACAAGCTAGTAAATATAGGGGAAACTATTTCTAACACTGATCTAGTGACTATTACCTTAAATGGTATGCTAGAAGATTATCATATGTTCATAACACGTCTTGCAGCAAGGGNATGCAAGGACAAAGCATGTTGAAGCTCAGTATCATTTTGTTCGAGAAAAGTTGCAGTCAAATGAAATAACTCTTATGTATTGTAATACTAGTGAAAATGCTGCTGATATTTTCACTAAGCCTCTTGGAAAGATTAAGTTTGAATTGTTTAGGGAGATAGGTGTAGAAGTCAATCAATTCTCCATTAAGAGAGAGACTTGGAAATAATGGAGAAAGTGTCAGTTGTAAGCACCAATTCTAAGCTTCGAGTCAGTTATTAGTTAAGAGTCTAGTTGTTTTTGGTTTGCATGTAACCGACTCGGAAGAGCATTTTCCTATATAAAGATATAATCCATCTTCATTGAATAATATAGAAGTGAGCATAGCCTCACCCTGTGGTTGCTTGACATATTTTATCTAATTATACAATTATATACACCTATATACACCCGTTTGAGAGGAAACTCATGGTTTTTTTGCTTAACTATGCATGTGGTTGGTATCTCACTTTTAATAGAAAAATACAATTAATTAATTATATATATATAATTTTCATTAACGTTATTTGTTTTATTCACTATACAAATAGAAATTACAGAAGATACATATACTTATAAACGATAAGTGTTTATAAATATACTTATAAAGAAATACACAACAATGAAACTTCTCCTATAATCTTCTTCTTCATTGACATATACATTGACAAGAATTATAAAAATAATTTTAAATTTTTTAAATACATGTTTCTGTGCTTAAAAAACCACAGAAACAACTGAACGACAATAAAAAAGATCACAAGTCAGAAAACAAATTGTGAAGAATGGCCATTTAGCCGTCTTCACCGCCATGGTATTTGCGGCCCAGAATTTGGTGAATGCTTTGTTGTTCGCTCTTTAACCACTTGCTTTGGCGTTCGTTTTTCTGTCGTCGACTTTGGTTCTGTTTTGCCTTCACTCGCTGCCTTTGGTGCTGTTTTCCTGTCAATCGTTGGCTTTCCATGCACGCCATTTTCTTTTCCATTTTCAGTTTCATGCACACTCTTCGCTGACTTCACTTGCAAACATTCATGTTCTGTCATCTCTCGGAGCTGAACATCTTTGGATTCGAGATCCTTCTTCACGCAATTCAGGGCACTCTCCAACTCCCTTATTCTTCCTTGAAGAAGGGCATTTTCTTCTGTACATTTGTTCATTTCACTGATCAAAGAATTGTTTTTCTGCTCAATGCACGTTTTGACATCTGCATTATCCAGAAGCTCATGTCGTAAATCAAGTAGCTGATGTCGTAATTCAACAATCTGGCCCTCTTTCTTCTCTTCCATGGCTCTCGAGGATTCCAGATCCTTTTTGACAGAATCCAAACTTGTTTCCAACTCCCTTAATGTGCCCTTAAGATTTACCTTTTCCTCTTCTGAAACTAATGTTCTTCTATCCATTTCACTTTGTAAGGAGTTCGTTTCCTCTTCCAGAAACATTTTTGCAGCAACAACTGATGAAACTTGATCCTGTAAATCAACATTTAGTGATTCGAGTTCCATCCTCTGTTCTTTCTTTTCCTGCAATATTTTGGCATGGCTTTCCTGCAACTGTACAATTTTTTTGTTCAGCTCCTCAACTTGCTTGTTAAGTCTAACATTTTCAACAATCGATTCCTCAGCTCTCTGATTTTGTTTTTCAAGCAAACACTTGGTACTGTCTAACTCCTCTTGTAGCATTTCATTCTGTTTTTTAAGAGAAAGTTCTGTTAACTTGTACTGAATCAAATCTGAAGGTTGTTGGACTCCTTCAATGGTAGGTTGAAGGAGGTTGTCAATTGCTTTTTCCAATGCTGCAATTCTGATAAGCGGAGAGATTTTGCCCGGCTGGGAGACTTTATCATAAACTCTGACTTTGTTGGACTTGGATTTTACTTTTTCTTCATTCTTATTCGCGAAAAGTGTTTCCGACAGTGAAAATTTTCGCCCAGCACCACTTTCAGGCATGAAAAATCTCCGGTCACCACCTCTGCCTATACCTCTTTCTTCCATCATTTTGTTCAACAACCCGCAAAATGTTAACCTTTAAAAACACAGAAACGAAATGACAAATCCTGAGGCAACAGATAATATAAAATTATGTGTACGCACTCTCTTCGTTGTATTATCTGAATAACATGAATGTGATGTGAGTGAAGTTAGAGACATTTGATGGCTCTATAAATAAATAGAGCATAAGTTCTAATTTATCATTTTGGATAAAGACGGGCCGACTGCTAATAAATAAATTCAAACTAAAACAATCTCACACCGTTCAATGTATATTTTGTTGGGTAAAATGGGCGTGGCTTCGCAATGCTCCATCCATGGCTTCCCAAGCTCTTACGTGGTCCTTGGTTTTGGTCCTCCTCTTATCATAAAATCATAATTGAGTTCGTTAATGCAGGTTTGTTGTTTCATGTGTGTATTTTTAATGTTTCACTTTGATATTTGATATTTGGTTAAAAAATATTAATTAGTTTGTTATTTTAATATTGTGATTATATTTTAATATATATTTTTTAACATTTTGGCTACAACTCTATAATTGATTTCGAATTGGATATTTCATCTTTATGATGTATAAAATCCATATATAATTTTATGGATTGAATTTCTATTAATGATATGGGTATTTTTTTAATGTATGTAAGTTTTGGTAAATGACCCATATCTATAGGGAGTTGGTCTTGAGTTTGATCCTATTATGGTTCTTATGCATTACTACAACTCCACATATAATTTTTTGGGTTGAATTTCTAGAAATGATGTGATTACTTTGTTGAATGCTCTATTTAATATTTTGGTTAAGGACCCATAAGTATGATCCGTTTGTGGTGCTTGTGCATTGATATGACTCCATGGATCAATTTTCTATGAATCTCATGGGTCTGATATTTTGGTTAAGGACACATACCAAGAGGGATTTGGCCTTAATTTTGATCCACTTATGGTGCTCGTGCATTGTTACAACTCCACATACAACTCCATTGCTGAATTTCAACAAATGACATGGGTACCTTGTTGATGCAGGAGCATCGTTGGCAAGCACGCAGAGGTAGGACCACTCAACACGTGAGAGTTCTTCTAGAAATTCAACGTTGACAGTTGCAACTGATTTTCAAATCTGCCTTAACTCGCCGCTGGAATTTACCTTTGGAGGCATGCTTGAACTAGTGCTGAATTTTACCCTTTGAGGCACGTTTTGAAAATCGAAAGTGGAGCAGGAGTTTCCACTACGGCTTTGAAGTGTGACTGGATTAAGATAGCATAGGATGAATTTTAGAGTAGGCAAGTAGCCAGGGGAAACCCTAGAAATCTTTGAGTTAAGTAGAAGTTTGTACGCCCAAAAAAAAAAAAAAGAGGGGGCTGCAAGATAGGGGAGAATAGTGTAAGGGGACTGCAAGTTAGCAGAAGCCCCAAGCTTCCAAAGCCATTGTAATCAGAATATGTTCTGGTAGCCGTTTTGGTACTTGGGAATATAACAGAAGGAAAATTGATCCAAATGCGTGTGTGTGAAAGTTATTTGCGATTTCCTGTTATTTCTATTTTCATGAACAAGTGAATGAATCTCCACAGAGGAGAACGGAACTGTGATTGTTAGTTTTCAGTTTCAATTGTTTCTCTTCATTTGAAGCTCTACAAGGTGTGCATCGAGCTAGAGAGGAATGCAAGGAAATCGGGAGGAATTTCTCTGCAAGAAATACCGTGGATCTGAGTTATTGAAATCCCTTAGACGCAAGGAGTGCGCGGTAAATCGAAGTCTGAACTAGACAAAGCTCAGGAGGAACAACACGTCGAAAAGTGTTATCGAGATCCAGGAACCCATTCCCTGGAAGAAGCGAAGGCCGAGCCTTCAAAGACTTAGAAAATCTTTTGAGTCTGAAGCGAGTGAAATCTCAGGAGGAGGAACGCAAGACCCTGCAAGTCGTTGGATCAAGTGGAGTTGTGAGGAGGTTAGTGATGAGGAAGAGATCTGACCGTATATCTAGAGGGCGTTGTGAGTCATTGATCAAGCACCTCAAGCTTTCATCATTTCGGCAAATGGGAGTACAAGGGTCAACAGTGTGGGACTCTCAACCAATGGAACTTTGAAAAGATCGGAGCCGTCAGATCTTCGATGGCCTAGAGCCGTTGATCTGTAGTGAGGGGAGATTTTTTGGTTTTGGCAACCGTGAAGAGGAGTGGACAGCTCCGTAAGACGCAAAGTCGCGAAACACTTAACGCCGAAATAAGCGTAGTTGTCGATCCAAGAGAGATCTGAGTCGTAGATCTCGCGTCATCGGGATTTCGGTATTCGTGACTTGGAGGGGTCAGGCGCCTTGTATCGTAGGTTCTGATACTGCGAACCACGACACGCTTTCATGGTAAATCTTGTGGTCATGGGTGTGTGGTCACGTGAGTTGGGAAAAGGGAGGAGCTAACCTTCGTTAGCCCTCATTAGAGTTTCGGGGCTTGGAGGAGCCAAGGACTCATCATATTGGAAAGCCCGAGGTCGCGAAATGCAGCGTGCTTTTTGGGCCAAGTCCGTGGTCGTACCCACAGTCATGAGGAGTGGAGAGTGTGAGCCTAGCACTTGGTCGCACTGGCGAAGAAAGAGAAGGACCTATGGATTTGAAGATGGAGGTTCCAGCTCGGAACCAGAAGAGTCATTTTGGCCTTGAACCAAAAGATCCTGACCGAGAGGTTGCACAACCCTCAGGAGGGATAGGGGTTCTGCATCAGGTGGTATCAGAGCATAAGTTCTTCGTCTGTAGACTTCAGGCGAAAGAAAGAGGAAGATACAAAGAACTCAGAGTTGTACTCTATGTGTGACAAGTAGTCAACACAATGTCGCCAAGGAGACGAGAGGCACCTTTAGCCAATCGTGCTATAGAGAGGGAGATGCGAGAACTTCGCACCAGATTGGAAACAATGGAAGCAGTGCAGAAAAGAGCAGCTGACGTTGGAGACTTCAATGAAGAAGAATGTGAAGAGGTTGAAGTTGAAGAAGCTGCAGGAGAAGACACTGTAGAGGAATGTTTGTTGAAAGCAGTTGCCAGACTGGGAGGCAGAGCTAAGATAGAGGTTCCCATGTATGAGGGAAACCTAGATGTTGAAGAACTGTTGTATTGGATAATATCCATAGATAGACACTTCGATTATGAAGACGTCGATGAGGAGAAGAAGGTGAAGTAGGCAGTCACCAAGTTAAAAGGACATGCATCGTTGTGGTGGGATGAACTATAGGCTAAGAGAAGAAGCAAAGGAAAACAGAGGATAAAGAGTTGGGACAGAATGGTAGCCAAGATGAAGGCTAAGTTCATACCCAAAGATTATCAGATAAATTTGTTCAGGAAAATGTAGAACCTGAGACAGAAAGGGATGACAATTAAGGAGTACATCGAGGAGTTCTACCGGATGAACATCAGAACTGGACAATGAGAGAGAGACGAAGAGAAAGTTGCCAGATATATAAATGGCTTGAGATATGAGATCCAGGACGAGCTCAACATGATGTCAGTCAGAACCGTGGAGGATGCTTATCAGTTTGCGTTGAAGGCAGAGGAGAAGCTGGTCAGAAAACAGAACCAGCGAGGAAGAGGTAAAGGCTTGGTCCCAAGCAAAAGCAAGGGATTTAACTGTGAAATAGCACATAAGTCTAAGGACGAGGCTGAGAAACCACACAATCACTTAGAACAAGGAGGAAGTTCTCGAGAAAGACAGGGTGGTGGAAGAAACTCTTTTAGAGGAAGAGGCAGAGGAGGAGTAAGATGTTATGCTTGTGGAAAGACAAGACATATGTCTTGGGAATGCCTCGAGAAGAAGAAGGAAGGAGGATAAGCTCACATTTCAGAAGCCCAATGAAGAAATGTTCAAGCAAAGGGAGCAGAGGATGGAGCATCCCTAATGTTGAGAAAAGTTCTCTTGAAACCGGAGGCAGAAATTGAAAAGCCAGTGCAGAGAAACAGTCTCTTCAGGACAACTTGCAAGACTAAGGATAAAGTATGCAAGGTGATCATTGACAGTGGGAGTGCTGACAACCTAGTATCCACAGAGATGGTGGAGAAATTGGAGCTAAAGACAACTGGACATCCAAAACCATACAAAGTCTCATGGCTGCAAAAAGGACACCAGGTAATGATCACTAAACAATGCTTGGTTGAAATTAAAATAGGAGGATATAAAGATGAAACATATGTGATGTAATTCCCATGGATGTATGCCATATTTTGTTGGGAAGACCATGGCATTTTGACAGAAATGTCATTCATGATTGGAGGAAAAACACATGTACATTAGAAAAGAATGGTAGGATGTATATGTTGTTGCCAATAGAGGAGAAGAGAGTAAAGGAGGAAGCCAACACAAGCATACTTCTCTTGAGTGGGAAGGAACTCCTGAAAAAAGTCAAGGAAGAACAAGAGATGCAGTTTGTTGTGGTGAGGAAGCCCAGATTCATCCTTACAAGTACATCAATGGATGATTTCCCTGAAGAATTTTAGGAGCTGTTGGATAATTTTGTTGATATAGTGGTGGATGAGCTGCCAAACTCATTGCCGCCCATCAGGAGTATCAGACATCATATTGACTTGATACCAGGGGCAAGTCTGCCAAACAAAGCAACGTACAGATTGACACCTCGAGAGAATGAGGAAGTGAAGGACCAAGTCCAAGAGTTGCTAGACAAAGGTTTGGTCAGAGAGAGCTTGATTCCATGCACAGTACCGACTGTGTTGAGCACAAAGAAAGATGGAGGATGGAGAATCTGCATAGACTTTAGAGCCATCAACAACATCACCATCAGGTACATATTTCCTTTACCAAGAATGGATGATTTAATGAATTTCTTAAGTGGAGCAAATTTCTTTTCTAAGATAGAGCTGAAAAGTGGATATCACCAGATTAGAATGAGAGAAGGTGATGAATGGAAAACAACCTTTAAGACAAACGAAGGTCTATACAAGTGGTTGGTTATGCCATTTGGCTTAACAAATGCCCCGAGTACTTTTATGAGGTTGATGAATGAAATTCTGAAAGATTTCATTGGCAAGTTCGTGGTTGTATATCTGGACGATATACTGATCTTTAGCAAGACTAAAGAGGAGCATTTGAGACACCTAACTCTAGTAATGAGGAGGCTACAATAGGAGAAGTTGCTGATCAATTTGAAGAAGTCCTCTTTTATGAAGATAGAACTCATTTATTTGGGTTTCGTGATCTCTTCGAATGAGATGAAGATGGATCCAGAGAAGGTGAAAGCAATCAGAGAATGGTCGTCACCAAGAAGCATGTTTGAGGTAAGGAGCTTCCATGGATTAGCGAGCTTCTATAAGAAGTTCATTAGAGACTTCAGTGGGATTTGTGCACCCATGATGGATATAGTAAAGAAGCAGCACAAGTCTTTTAAATGGACAGAGGAGGCTAAAAGGAGCTTCAATATACTAAAGGAAAAGATAATAGAACGACCAATTCTGGTCTTGCCGAATTCTGAAAAGACATTTCAGGTGAGATGTGATGCGAGCAAAATTGCAATAGGAGTAGTTTTGAGTCAGGATGACAAACCTGTTGCCTATTTCAGTGAGAAGTTGAATGAGACTAAGAAGAAATACTCCACATATGACAAGGAGTTTCATGCCATAATTCAAGATTTGATGAAATGGAGGCATTATCTTGTCCCACAAGTGTTTGTCTTGTATAGCGATAACCAAGCTTTACAATTCATAACCAGATAGGAAAAACTAAATCAGAGGCATGCAAAATGGGTTGAATTTATGCAAAATTTTACTTTTGTCATAAAACATATTGTTGGGAATGCTAACAAGGTTGTTGATGAGTTAAGCAGAAGATGTTTGATCATGCAGGAATTCCAGGTGAAGACCTTGGGGTTTGAACACTTTCAAGACATGTATCATGATGATGTAGATTTCAAGGAGGCATATGAGGCATGTGCTAATCCTGTGTTGAGAGATAGAAGTCAATGGACAAAATACATGATTCAGGAAGGACTGTTGTTTAGAGGACATTAGTTGTGCATACCAAAATGCTCAATAAGGGATAATTTTATGAAGGAAAAGCACAGTGGAGGATTGGCTGGACATTTTGGCCATGATAAAATGTTTGCACAGTTGAGCAACTCATACTATTGGCCAGGTATGAGAAAATAAGTGATAAAGTTTGTGAACAGATGTAAAATTTGCCAACATGCTAAGGGGAAAAGACAAAACACTGGGTTGTATCAACCATTGCCAATACCAGAGAGGCCTTGGGATGAAATAAGCATGGATTTTGTGTTGGGATTGCCAAGAACACAGAGAGGATTCAATTCCATATTTGTGGTGGTGGATAGATTTTCAAAGATGGCACATTTCATCCCATGCCAGAAGACCAGTGACGCAATGTATGTTGCAAATCTGTTTTTGAAAGAAGTTGTGAGACTTCACGGCCTACCCAGGATTATTGTCTCAGACATAGACACAAAATTTGTTGGTCACTTTTGGAGGATGTTGTGGAAGAAGATGGGGACAAATTTGTCCTTCAGCTTAGCTTATCACCCTCAGACAGATGAGCAGACTGAAGTGGTAAATAGAAGTTTGGGGAATTTATTAAGGAGTCTAGTTATTGAACATCATAACTAGTGGGATCAGATTCTCCCACAAGAAGAATTTGCATACAACGACTCACCAAACATGAGCACTGGAAGGAGCCCATTCCAAATACTCTATGGATTGCAACCCATGGGAGTGTATGAGTTAGAGACATGGAACAGGGTGAGATCAGGAGCGTTGGAGCAGAGGATTTTGCTGCAGAGATGGAGTGACTCCATAGCCAGATCAAAGGAAAGTTAGAGAGTTCTAATCATAAATACAAGCACAAAGTTGATCATCATCACAGGGAACTTCAATTTGAAGTAGGAGATCAGGTTTTAGCACATCTCAAGAAGGAAAGGTTCCCTAGGGGAACATACAACAAGTTGAAGATGAAAAAGATAGGACCCTGTAAGATCTTGAGGAAGTTTGATGCAAATGCCCATGAGATTGAGCTACCAGATGGTGTGGGAATTTCACCCATATTCAATGTTTTAGACCTGTATCTGTACAGGAAAGATGCCATAGAAGGGTCAGAAGCTCAAGGAAAGATTCAGTGGGAGAAACAGATGCATGTGGAAGAAGAGCTACAGATGGGGAAAATTGTTGATTAGAGGATTCACAAGAAGACTAGGAGGAAGAATTATTTTGAGTATCTGGTCAAATGGAAGGGATAGCCAATCGAAGATGCCAATTGGGAAAATGAAGTTGCCATCCATAAGCAGGGAAAATCTGTAGAGGAGCTCATGGACAAGATTCCATAAATTTTTGTCAAGGGGAGTGTGATGCAAGAGCATCATTGGCAAGCGCGCAGAGGTAGGACCACTCAACACATGAGAGTTCTTCCAGAAATTCAACGTTGACAGTTGCAACCGACTTTGAAATCCGCCTTAACTCAGTGTCAGAATTTACCCTTGGAGGCACGCTTGAAATAGTGCTAAATTTTACCCTTTGAGGCACATTTTGAAAATCGCAAGCAGAGCAGGAGTTTCCACTGCGGCTCTGAAGTGTGACTGGATTAAGATGAATTTTAGAGTAGGCAAGTAGCCAGGGGAAACCCTAGAAATCTTTGAGTTAAGTAGAAGTTTGTACGCCCAGAAAAAAAAAGAGGGGGCTGCAAGATAGGGGAGAATAATGTAAGGGGACTGCAAGTTAGCAGAAGCCCCAAGCTTCCAAAGCCATTGTAATCAAAATATGTTCTGGTAACCATTTTAGCACTTGGGAATATAACAAAAGGAAAATTGATCCAAATGTGTGTGTGTGAATGTTATTTGTGATTTCCTGTTATTTCTATTTTCATGAACAATTGAATGAATCTCCACAGAGGAGAACGAAACTGTGACTGTTAGCTTTTAGTTTCAATTGTTTCTCTTTATTTGAAGCTCTAGAAGGTGTGCATCGAGCTAGAGAGGAATGCAAGGAAATTGGGAGGAATTTCTCTACGAGAAATACCATGGATCTGAGTTATTGAAATCCCTTAGAAGCAAGGAGTGCATGAGAAATAGAAGTCTGAACCAGACAAAGCTCAGGAGGAACAACACATTAGAAAGTGTTATCGAGATCCAGGAACCCATTCCCTGGAAGAAGCAAAGGTCGAGCCTTCGAAGACATAGAAAATCTTCTGAGTCTGAAGCGAGTGAAATCACAGGAGGAGGAACGCGAGACCCTGCAAGCCATTGGATCAAGTGGAGTTGTGAGGAGGTTAGTGACGGGGAAGATATCTGACCGTAGATATGGAGGGAGTTGTGAGCCATTGATCAAGTGCCTCAAGCTTTCGGGATTTCAACAACTGGGAGTACAAGGGTCAATAATGTGGGACTCTCGATCAGTGGAACCCCGAAAAGATCGGAGCCATTAGATATTCAAGGGCCTAGTGCCGTTGATCTGTAGTGAGGGGAGATTTTGTGGTTTCGGCAATCGAGAAGAGGAGTGGACAGCTCCGTAAGACGCAAAGTCACAAAATGCGAAACCCAAAAATAAGCGTAGCCATCGATCCAAGAGAGATCTGAGCCATATATCTCGCGTCATCGGGATTTTGGCATTTGTGACCTAGAGGGGTCAGGCGCCTTGTATCGCAGGTTCTGATACTGCGAACCATGATGCTCTTTCATGGTAAATCTTGTGGTCACGAGTGTGTGGTCACGTGAGTTGGGAGAAGGGAGGAGCTAAGCTCCATTAGCCCTCATCGGAGTTTCAGGACTTGGAGGAGCCAAGGACTCATAATATCGGAAAGCTCGGGGTCGCGAAACTTGACGTGCCTTTTGGGCCAAGTCCGTGGTCATACCCACGGTCACGAGGAGTGGAGAGCATGAGCTTAGCACTTGGTCGCATAGGAGAACACAGAGAAGGACCTGCGGATTTGAAGAGGGAGGTTTCAGCTTGAAACCAAAAGAGCCATTTTGGCCCCAAACTAGAAGATCCTGACTAGGAGGTCACGCATCCCTTAGGAGGGATAGGGGGTCTGCATCACTTGTCGAATACCTTGGGGATTTTGGTTAAAGGGACCCATATCCATAGGGGCTTGGTCATCCCTCCATGGTGCTCGGGTATTATTACAACTCCACACAAATCTCCATGGGTTGAATTTCTACCAATGTTGTGGGTACCTCCACAAAAGCTTTAGTTTGGGATTTTAGTGAAGGACCCATATCCTTAGGTAGTTGGTCTTGCATTTGATCACCCAAAAATGTTTCTGCATCATTACAACTCCACATACAAATTCAAGGGTTGATTTACTACCAATGATGTAGGTACCTTGTTAAATAGTATAGTCTAATATTTTGGTTAAGGACCCATATCCATAGGTAGTTGGTCTGGATTTTGATCACCCTATGGTGCTTGTGGATATGCATAACTTCACATACAACACCTTTGGTTGAATTTGTATCTATTAGTCCTAGAATTTGTTAATGACTGTTGAACTACTTTTTTCCCTTCCCTACCCTTCCTAGCATCATTTTACACTCTGA
Source organism: Picea sitchensis (assembly GCA_010110895.2). Taxonomy (NCBI): domain Eukaryota; kingdom Viridiplantae; phylum Streptophyta; class Pinopsida; order Pinales; family Pinaceae; genus Picea; species Picea sitchensis. The sequence continues at coordinate 31,717 of SNQJ01S0022077.1, read as the reverse complement.
TTTTCATCTTCTATATTCTTTAAGTGTGCTTGCGTTATCATTTCTGAACATTTTATGACGTGCATTAGCATGATACAAGTTATAATAAGACAATTAGAATCTTTTCCATCAAGATACAAGTCTTATTTCTCGTTTTAAGATGAAAATGAAAAAGATAGGACCTTGTAAGATCTTGAGGAAGTTTGATGCAAATGCCCATGAGATTGAGCTACCAGATGGTGTGGGAATTTTTCCCATATTCAATGTTTCAGACTTGTATCCATATAGGAAAGATGACATATAAGGGTCAGAAGCTCAAGGAAAGATTCAGTGAGAGAAACATATGCCTGTGGCAGAAAAGCCACAGATGGAGAAACTTGTTGATCAGAGGATTGGCAAGAAGACCAGGAGGAAGAATTATTTTGAGTATCTAGTCAAATGGAAGGGACACCCAATCAAATATTCTAGTTGGGAAAATGAAGCTGCCATCCAGAAGCAGGGAAAATCCGTAGAGGAGCTCATGGACAGGATTCCATGAATTTTTGTCAAGGGGAGTGTGATGGAGGAGCATCATTGGCAAGCGCACATAGGCAGGACCACTCAACACGTGAGAGTTCTTCCAGAAATTCAACGTTGACAGTTGCAGCCGATTTTGAAATCCGCCTTAACTCAGTGCCAGAATTTATCTTTGGAGGCATGCTTGAACTAGTGTTGAATTTTACCCTTTGAGGCACATTTTGAAAATCGCAAGCGGACCAGGAGTTTCCACTACAACTCTGAAGTGCGACTGGATTAAGATAGAATGGGATGAATTTTAGAGTAGGCAAGTAGCTAGGAGAAACCCTAGAAATATTTGAGTTAAGTAGAAGTTTGTACTCCCAGAAAAAAAAAAGAGAGGGCTGCAAGATAATGTAAGGGGACTGCAAGTTAGCAGAAGCCCCAAGCTTCCAAATCCATTGTAATCAAAATATGTTCTGGTAGCCGTTTTGGCACTTGTGAATATAACAGAAGGAAAATTGATCCAAATGTGTGCGTGTGAATGCTATTTGTGATTTCCTATTATTTCTTTTTTCATGAACAAGTGAATGAATCTCCACATAGGAGAATGGAACTGTGACTGTTAGTTTTTAGTTTCAATTGTTTCTCTTCATTTGAAGCTCTGCAAGGTGTGCATCGAGCCAGAGAGGAACGCAAGGAAATCAGGAGGAATTTCTCTGTGAGAAATACCATGGATCTGAGTTATTGAAATCCCTCAGATGCAAGGAGTGCGCAAGAAATCAAAGTTTGAACCAGACAAATCTCAGGAGGAACCACACGACGAAAAGTGTTATCGAGATCCAGGAACCCATTCCCTGGAAGAAACGAAGGACGAGCCTTTGAAGACTTAGAAAATCTTCTGAGTCTGAAGCGAGTGAAATCTCAGGAGGAGGAACGCAAGACCCCACAAGCCTTTGGATCAAGTGGAGTTGCGAGGAGGTTAGTGATGGGGAAGAGATATGACCATAGATCTGGAGGGCGTTGTGAGCCGTTGATCAAGCGCCTCAAGCTTTCAGCATTTTGACAACTGGGAGTACAAGGGTCAACAGTGTGGGACTCTCAATTGGTGGAACCCCGAAAAGATCGGAGCCATCAGATCTTCGAGGGCCTAGAGCCGTTGATCTATAGTGAGGGGATATTTCATGGTTTCGGTGACCGGGAAGAGGAGTGGACAGCTCCGTAAGACATGATGTCACAAAATGCCGAAATAAGTGTAGCCATCGATCCAAGAGAGATCTAAGTCTTAGATCTCGCGTCATCGAGATTTGGGCATTTGTGACTTGGAGGGGTCAGGCGCCTTGTATCACAGGTTTTGATACTGTGAACCACGATGCGCTTTCATGGTAAAGCTTGTGGTCATGGGTGTGTTGTCATGTGAGTTGGGAAAAGGGAGGAGCTAACCTCTGTTAGCCCTCATCGGAGTTTCGGTACTTGGAGGAGCCAAGGACTCGTCGTATTGGAAATCCCGGGGTCGCTAAACGCGACGTGCCTTTTGGGCCAAGTCTGTGGTCGTACCCATGGTCACGAGGAGTGGAGAGCATGAGCCTAGCACTTGGTTGCACAGGAAAACACAGAGAAGGACTTGTGGATTTGAAGAGGGAGGTTCCACCTCGAAACCAGAAGAGCCATTTCGGCCCCAAACCAGAAGATCCTGACTGGGAGGTCGTGCAACCCTCAGGAGGGATAGGGGGTCTGCATCACTTGTCGAATACCTTGGGGATTCTGGTTAAAGGGACCCATATCCATAGGGGCTTGGTCATCCCTCCATGGTGCTCGTGGATTACTACAACTCCACACAAATCTCCATGGGTTGAATTTCTACCAATGTTTTGGGTACCTCCACAAAAGATTTAGTTTGGGATTTTAGTGAAGGACCCATATCCTGAGGTAGTTGGTCTTGCATTTGATCACTCGACAATGTTTCTGCATCATTACAACTCCACATACAAATTCAAGGGTTGATTTACTACCAATGATGTAGGTACCTTGTTAAATACTATAGTCTAATATTTTGGTTAAGGATCCATATCCATAGGTAGTTGGTCTTGATTTTGATCGCCCTATGGTGCTTGTGGATATGTATAACTTCACATACAACACCTTTGGTGGAATTTGTATCTGTTAGTCCTTAAATTTGTTAATGACTGTTGAACTAATTGTTTCCCTTCCCTACCCTTCCTAGCATCATTTTACACTATGATTTTCGTCTTCTATATTCTTTAAGTGTTCTTGTGTTATCCTTTCTGAACATTTTATGATGTGCATTAGCATGATAAAATTTAGAATAAGACAATTAGAATCTTTTACATCAAGATACAAGTCCTATTTCTCATTTTAAATTTAAAAATATAAAAAGGGAAAAAGGTGCTACAAGATTACCATTATTCTTATAGTGCCAGAAGTAATCATTGATTCAAATGTGCCAAATACAAAAGATCGTGTCAACAGTTGTTTGAGATCATTTCCTAAAAGCCAATACCATTTATGATTATGATCAGGTCATGTTTTCAGTTTTGATAGCCATTCAAAGGAATTGGGTGTGTACTCGATAAGCTCACATAAAATCATAGGTGTTTCGCCATGATTTCTAACATTTGACACATGATTCATTCAATGCATATATGTATTAGATTATACATGTTTTTCGGGTAACAAAATTTTCCAACAACATTCATATTTCTAGAAGTCCCAAAATTACTACTGATCGAAACCCTAAGCACTCACAGATCTACAAGGATTAAAATCAATATCATGGTTGCTAAGAAAAGTGGACAAATCACTCGTTTAGAAACATAAGTCCTAGAATTGCTTGAGGTTGATCATCAAATCTTGTAGAAGTTCAAAGATGCAGGGTGGTATAAATTTTTCTCTACATTTCAGGGTTATCATGAACAAATCTCCATGATGTTTGCGCAAAATTTTGATGGATTCAAGATAGTGGAGGGAAAAGTTATGATACATTTGATAAAAAATTCGATTGGGATCGCATACAGAGTATCAGTATATGGAGAAAGATGGTGGAAGAAGGAGATGTTGCCTGTCAAAATCATGAATCAGTTCTTACTTCCAGAACATTAGAGCCCTAACTGGAGTCAGGGTATTCCATAGAATTGGATAAAAAAAGAATGGTGGACTGCTTTGATGATTATTCGTCGGTAATTTACATGTGAAGGGTGCTTTTACCTTGTCCACCTTTATCATATTAAGTTGTTGATGTATTTGAATGGTGATAGTCCTCTGCGTTTACCCTTCTTTCTATTAAAATTTTTGTCAAAGATGTCTAAAAGGATACAAACCCATCCTGCAACTTCTGGTAAAAGTTTATTTCATCAAATACTTATCAAGACCTTGGTTATGTATTCGTTGGGAGAAGTCCATCATTGTTGGGACTCGTTGCTTGAATCACTCAATCTTGAAGAACATGGATCCAAGCATAAAGATACTTTAGATAAGAGATCCAATTTAAAAACAAAAAGGGTTCCTAAATCTTTTGTTATAGTGAAAGAAAGTTCTGTTGTAGCCAAGATAACCAGATCCAACAAAAGGAATTTGCAGTCACAACAAGAGACTGAGGATTTACAAAAAGATTCCCCTATAGCCAGTATGACCAGAACACAGAAAAAGAAATTAAAAATGGAGTCAGAGATGGAAATTCCATCTCAGATTAAGTCCCATGTTCCAAAATACACGCCTAAACATTGCAAAGGAATACATGTCAAAAGATCGACTAAACAAAAGACTGAATAGTCCATGCAAAAACAAGATGAACCTGTAGCAGAGGTTAAGGGTAACAAATTGAGCAAGAAAGGAAAGAGTAAACAAATATTGAATTATCCCAGTAGATCTAAAACCAGGGAAACTAACAAGTTGAGGTTAAATTCAAAAGAATTACTCCAGCCTCCTATTAGGAAAAAAAAATTAATTATCCTTGATGATGATTCAGAGGAAAATACAGAGGAAGGAAAGGAACAATGACTAGTAACTTCTTCAAACAAATTGAAAGAAGTTGAATTGGAGCTTGAAGAGGAGAATTATAATTAATATGTGGAGAATATTTTTCATGAGAAAGAAAGAAATAATGAGAAAGGTAAACAAATTACAGAGCACCCAATGAGGCATGTAACCAGTGCAACAAAAAATCTAAGTTTAAACTCTGAATCTTTATCCAAGTCCTCTTTTAAATGAGACCATTTTACTATTCTTGAAGACAATCTAGAGAAATCTAAGATCAAGCAAGAATTTGACTATTTTCCAGAGACAAAAGAGCTAAAGGATGTTCAGGAGATGAAAATATCAACAAGTGTTGAATCATAAGAGATTGTTGGAGGATCATATTCAAAGGGTCATAGTATGAATGTAGAGTTAAAAAGCCCAACTTTTCTATTGACCTAAATCAACCTTCTCCGACTGAATATTATACTAAATTAAGAATAGAAAAAAGGGATAAAAAAGACATGATTAAAGAATTGCGAACCATGATTATGAAATTGAAGAAGGAAAAATGGATGATAGAAAAGTGGAATGCCAAGCAGCAAGAAAAGTTACAGAAACTTAAGAAGAATAACAAGGATCAACAAACATTGCTCAAAGAGGTAAGAGAGAAAAACATCAAACTTTATTGGCATAATGTGGTTATGAAAACCAAGATAAAACAAAGACAGACCAAAGGTTATGCTTCTATTATACAGTGAAGATTTCAAAATTTGAGGTATCATACAGTTTTGACTTTTTGTTGAATACAAGGAATACTTATGCTAAAGATCTTGAAAAACTGTTATCAAAAGATACACAGAGGCAGAGTATTTTTTAATATGAAAGGTAAATACAAGAGAAACCTTTGCAATTGAGGAAGACCTTGTCAGTAGACTTGTTATATATTTATCTTCATCATTTGTTGAAGTAATTCGAGTCTATACATAATTTTCTCATCACAACATGGGTTTCCATTCTTCAAGGACCAACTCAGCATTAGATTCACCCCTTATTTCATGAGATCTGAATATCTCATCATATTAGAACTAGTCAAAAATCAAGTTATTTATCTAAAGACTAGGTTGAAGAGATATGAATTATATGAATGAGAGGATATGTCTCCTAAGTTCTAGCTAGAAAATAGGATCTTATCAAAACTATATCTATAAAGTAAGATCCTTAGAAACTAATTGTTGTGTATAAAAAGTGATATGATTGACATAATTAAGGGTTGATTGGTTGGGAACAATGGGCCATTTTTGAGAAAACTCCGCCTCAAATTGTAATACAAAGACTTATTTCATTCTGGTACTAAATGGAAAAGGCTATATGATGGTTAGATTTATATTCTTGTTTGCATTTGTATATTTTTATTACTTGAATGCATGTAAATATTTTTCTAAGCATTCTATGTATCTTGTTTGTGAGTAAGCCAATGAAAACTTTATTGTTTGCTTGTTCATAATCAAATTTGTATTTCAGTACAATTCTCTTGTTTCTTGAATGATATTTGGAATCAAGAGTTTCATATGTGAGTGGACAAATTGAAAGCTTACATATTTCCTTTGTCTTTCATATTACATTTTCCATCTAATTTATCAGATTGACTGTCATTTACTAAGCCATTGAGATATGGATTTTCTCTTGCATGTTTCAGATTGATACTTTTATATTATCTTTGACCCAATCTTTAAACCAATTTAAAAAATCAATGCACATCTGTATCCATAAAAATCATTGTAATAACTTGGTGATGCCCTAACTTTCCCTTTAGCATTCAAGTGCAACTTTAGGGACTAACATATTTTGGCGTCATTGTCGGGGATGGAGACACGAAGTATTTTTTCCTGGTAGAATGACAAAGATCAAATCTAAATCTTGATGGTGGACAATAGTTTAGACATTCATGTGTGACTGTACATATTTCACCTCGTGGCTCCTTTGTAGTATTTCTAGCTCCTAAAAGAGAAGGTAAATGACTTAAACCTACTCTAACCTTATCATAATCTACTAAGAAATAGGTGATCAGAAGAAACCCAGATCCAAACCCTGTTTCAGTAGTGTTTGATCCTGAAAATTTATTAAGAAAGTCTAAAGGTACTCAAGGACAATCCTGTTCTTCCAAAGATAAGTCTTCAGCTGTAGAAGTTGTACCTGGAATTGAAACAAAACCTATTATTCAATCTTCATAGGTATATTTTCCTTCAACTATTTCTAAATTGAATTTAGAACAATGGAAATTATTTTATGAGATTATCGAAGAAGAACAAACAAACACTTTATCTATAGTTGGATCTTTGAGAAATTTTACCAGAGATACTAAAGTGAGCCAAATCTACTTTTATCTCCATCCACACCTCAGTCTAGTTCTTCTGAAGAAGCTAAGCCACAATTTTGAACCTTTGACAATCCTTTATTTCTAGAAACTTCTTCCTATATTGATTCAGAAAAGAAACCCTTGATCTCATCAGTTGAAAATCATAAACCTACAACAACTCAACCAAGTTATTCTACCCAAGAAATTGTTTTACCTTCTACATCTCAAATTTGATCTCTTTCTAAAATTCAAACAACAGTTGTGAAAAATATGGTTGTAAACATAATGGATGCAATTGTTGCAGCAAGATATGCATCGTTGGTTCTACCACAAGTATTGTATGATTTTCCACCAAATGATTATATGAAGTATTTGCCAAGATTTAATGGAGAGGGAGAGGTCACTACTGTAGAGAACTTGAATTCTTTCTACATTTTTGTAGATAAATTTAATGTGGATCATGCAAATGTTTGGATGAGACTTTTTGTGGAGAGTTCAGATGGAGAAGTAAGGAAATGGTTCAAAAGTCTCCCTCCTAATTCTATTTTTGATATTGATGCACTAGATGATACCCTTTTGAGACATTGGGGAGATAAGAAGGATTATTTGTATTATATCACTGAATTTGGTGCTTTGAAAAGGAAATACAGAGAATATGTATCCGACTTCACTAAAAGATTCAATAAAATGTATAGTAAGATTCCATAGGAAATTAAACCCACAGAAACATCTGACAAAATTACTTTTGCCAATGCTTTTAATGTTGAGTTTTCTCTTTTGTTGAGAGAAAGAAAATATGTCACTTTGAATTTAATGCAGGAAGCAACCATTGAAGTGGAATCCAATATATTGGCAGCAGAGAGGTTGAAATCAAAGAATTATAGAGACAAGAAAAAATCGAAAGAAGAACTTCTTTCTTCCTCTAATACAACATATGATTCTAATATTGATGAAATGGCCAAACTGTTGAAAGCTTTAACATCTGAAATGGATAGAATTAATATGGAAACAAAAAATCTTGGCACACCAACATAGGATGGTGGATACATAAATTCCAATCAGTTCAGAAGGCCTAACAATGTTCCTCAAATTATGCAAAGGGAAAGAAGAAATCAAGAGGATTAAAGAGTTTTGCCTCATTTTAAAAATAATGCAGTGGAAGAAGTTGAAGAAATTGATGATACTAAGGAGGATTCATCAATTCATTTTCATGATACAAAATTACCTCCCACTTATGTGACACAATAAGATTATGAATATTCCCTTATATTAAATAGGTTTGAGGGAGAATATGTTGAAGAGATCTCTTAGAGTGAACCTAAAAGGAAAAAGTATGATCTTAGATCTAGAGCAAGTGGATCAAAGGTAGACACATATGCTCAAGAAAAAGAGACAAATGCTCCAATAAATCTAGGATCCAGTAAAGAAACAAGGTCTAAAATTGATTAGCAACAAAAAAAAACTATCAAGGTTAGTACTACAAAGGCAAAGGAATCTGAGAAACACGTTCCTTATTTTAGTTTGGCAAATGAAATCAATAATATCAAAATCCCTATACCTCTGGTAGAAATAATGAAAACTGGTCCTTTTATAAAATCAATCTTGAAAGCCTTGCAATCTCCTGCTTATGTTACTTTTCCTGATACCATAAATCTTGAAGATGAAAATCTTGCCATAATATTTGTCCACATATTGAATATAGATATGATGCCTCTCCTTCTTTCTACATATCCCTAAACTTCATAAAAAAATATTGCATAATTGTCTAATGGATTTAGGATCATAACACAATATCATGCCAAAGGTAGTAATGGATGAGTTGGGGTTTGATATCACTAATCCTTATTTAGACTTGTATTCTTTTGACTCAAGAAAGGTTAAATGTTTAGGAGTCATTAAAGACATGGTTGTCACATTATCTCATTTACTTATGAAAAGTGTGGTTATGGATGTGATAGTGGTTGATATACCTCCTAATTTTTGGATGATATTATCTAGGTCATGGGCTAAGAAAGTAGGGGGGACACTACAAATGGATCTCAATTATGCTACCATACCTATATTTGGTGGAGAACATCGAAGACTGTATAGGGAAGTTAGATTGGCTTACCTGGTTAATGATCATGAAAACCCCAATAATATTCTTATATATGCAGTTGAAGATGAACTTGGTTCTTCAATTTTTCACATTTTTGATAAGACAATTGAAGCATCAGTGAGAAACGTTACACCTACAGAAAGGAAAAAAAATAAAATAGTGTGCAAAATGTTCAATGATGGCTCTTGTTCCAAAGAAGGCTTAGGGGTTGGAATTGTTCTCATATCTTTTTCCAAAGAAGTCATTCCTCTGTCATACAAGTTGGAATTTGATACAAAAAACAATATAAGTGAATATGAGGCTCTTTTCCTCAGATTGAAAGCTGTTAAGGATATGGGAATTGATAAATTTTCAGTTTTTGGAGATTCAAGTTAATCATTCATCAACTCAAGAATATCTACCAAGCCAAACAAAAAATATTAAAGAAATACAAAAATGAGGTATGGGATTTTGTGGAGAATATCTTTCTGGCTTTCAATATCACTTTTATATAGAGAAATTTGAATCAACAGGTAGATTCTCTAGCTTTGGCATCTAGTAATTTCAAAACTCCAATGCTTCCAAACCTAAGATTTGAAGTTGAGGTAAGAAATAGACCTTCTATACCAAACCATATAAAAAATTGGCATGTTTTTAAAGATGATCAGTAGAGAAAATTAATTAATTTCCCGCCATTTCCATAGATCAAGAAAATGAAAATGATGATGTAGAAGTTCATCCTGCTAATATTCTTCAAAACAACATTGATGGCCATAAAACTATTGAGTTAAAAAAAAAACATTTTCCAAAGGGCCTAGTTCCCCTTGAGAGATTATTTGATCATAATCATGTGTCTAAAAGGTTTGTTATTCAAACAAAAGACGTAGAAGTGGTATATTGTGATATCAGTTCTGATTCAAATCCAAGGATGGTGAAGTTATCCAAGAAATTACCAGATGAACAAAGGGACAGGTATGTAAGTTTGATGAAATAGTTTGCTAGTGTTTTCTCTTGGTCTTATGAAAACCTTAAGATTTTTGATACATAGATTATGCAACATAAGATTTCTTTAAATCTTGGATCCAAACCTTTTCAACAGAAAATAAGACAATTCAATCCATTGTTGCTACCAATAATTGAAAAAGAGATGAAAAGATTGTTGAAAGCCAAAATTATAGTACCATTGAGATACTCAGAATGGGTGGAAAATTTAGTGCCTGTCTGAAAAAAGAATGGAGAAACAAGGTTGTGTGTATACTTTAGAAATCTAAACATGTGTTCTTTGAAGGATAATTATCCATTACCTAAAATGGATTATATTTTACAAAGAGTGGTAGGGGATCAAAGGATCTCCATGCTTGATGAATATTCAGGTTATAATCATATATCAGTGATGGAAGAAGATAAAAACAAGACAACGTTTACTACCCCCTAGGGCACCTTCATGTATGAAAAAAATCCTTTTGGGCTCATGAATGCATGAGAAAATCTCTAGAGAGCCATGGACATTGCATTCATTGGTGACAAAGACAAATTCATGGTAATTTATCTTGATGACATTATTTTTTTCTCAACCTCCAATGATGAGAACTTGCAACATCTAAAGAAGACATTTGAAAAGTGGAGAAGGTATGGCATATCATTGAACCCTAAGAAGTCTCATTTTTTCATGGAGGAAGGTAAACTCTTAGGATATATTGTTTCACCAGAAGGAATCAAGATAGATCATGAAAGGGTAAAGGCCATCCAAAAGATAAAAATTCCAAGGAATAAGAAGTCTATCCATAGGTAAAATAATTTTTTTAAGAAGATTTATGTCCAATTTTGCATAAATCATCAAGATTATTATTGATATGTTGAAGATGTTGGAAGATTGGTTGTTGTCATTGATGTCAACCCTAGTCATGGGTTTTGGACCGCAAGATTGATGAAGGTATTTGGACATGAAGGAAAATGCACATGAAGATAC
>SNQJ01S0022076.1:125266-141852 GCA_010110895.2 Picea sitchensis | reverse complement strand
AGGTTTATCTAAAGAGGGCTTTAGGAAATCTAGGCCGATCCGTACACAGGTGTTGTCTGATGCGCTACCACTCGAAGGGGTACCAACAGGGGTTACAAGGGTGGCCAACAGATGTGCGCTTAAGAACCACTTGTATTTCCTGCATGTATGTATCCCACAACCGCGGGTTTATGCGCATAAAGACAGATCTCTATGGCTTAAAGACACCGGAATACATCTCTACCCTGAAAAAAAAATACCCACAATTTCTGCCAAGGAAAGTGCTCTGATACCACTTGCAAGATACCAGATATATAAAATATGAAGAACAGAAATAAAATGCTAAAAATGGCAGAATAACAGTAAAATATCTAGCATAATCTTCACAATACATAGAAATGATATAACAATAGCAATAGAAATAGCACTTTGATTCGGAAAGTAATGTTCACAGGCCTCTTCAAGGGGGCAACCTCCAATCGAGCAGAGCTCTGTTACAATAATCTCCAAGCTAGGGTTTTCATACCCTCGACCCTTATTTATACTAAATATGTCTATTAAGAGAAGCATCTAGAGGAAGATCCTTCTAGAAGCAGAAGCTTCGATTAGGTCTTCTTACATCCGCCTTATTCTATTTTATTGAACGGCCTTATTAATATTGACCTTTATTACATCCGAATACATTGATCTACCTATGTGCGGGTTAGGACCTTAACAATCATGTTGAACCGTTTCAGAACTATTTCAATGTACTTTGTCTGATTCAACTGGAGTTTTCTAGTGTCTCGATCTCTCTTAATATCCATTCCCATAATGAAGTTAACTGCACAGAGATCCTTCATGTCGAACTTGGAGGATAAATTCTTCTTCACCTCCTTTATTGCAATCATGTTGTTTCCAATCAACAACATGTCATTGACATACAAAGCTACATATATTAAAATCCCACCTTCTTCCTTGGAATATATGTAGTGATCATCTTTGCTTCTCACAAATCCCAAACTAAGGATGTATGTGTCAAACTTTTGGTACCACATCCTTGGTGATTTATTTAGGCTGTAGAGGGATCTTTTAAGTTTTCACACCAACTATTGCTTTCCCTTTATGACAAATTCTTCAGGTTGTTTCATGTATATTTCTTCTTCTAGCTCCCCATGTAGGAACATTGTCTTCACATCCATCTGTTTTATTTCCATATTGAATTTTGCAGCTAGAGACATTAGTACTCTAATTGAAATTATTTTTGCAACAAGGGAAAAAATCTCACTGAATTCGACTCCCTCGACTTGGGAATAACCTTTCGCTACCAGTCAAGATTTGAACTTCTCAACTTGTCCTGCAACATTCATCTTCTTCTTGAATACCCACTTTCTACTGACGATATTTCTTCCACTAGGTAAATGGACTAAATCTCATTTCTCATTCTTGTGGAAGGATTCCATCTCTTTGACCATGGTGTCCTTCCATATTTTACTCTCTTCTAAGTGGAGTACCTCACTGACCGACTTGGGATCATCATCAATGGTAGTTAGCATGAATGCAGAATGAAAGTCAGGAATACTATACCTTTCGATTGGTTTTATTTTTCTTTCTAACCTCCTTACCACCATATTTTTTTGTTCCACCTCTTCCTCGGATTCAATCGACTCGTCTGAATCATCTTCTTCATTCCTCAGTTCAAATTGCATCATCTCATGATTATTCTCAGTATGAATAACTTCCTCAGGATCAAACTTACCTCTATCTTCTATGAAGACCACATCTCGACTATACATTGCTCTCCTTTATGTAGGATCCCATAGCTTATATCCTTTCATTCTTTCTTTGTACCCAATGAAAATACATTTGACTACCTTATTGTCCATCTTGCTCCTCTTTTCCTTGGGAACATGCACAAATGCATCACAACCAAATACTTTGAGATGTGAAACCAAAGTTTTATTACCTAACCATACCTCATGTGGAGTCGTATCGACTAGCGCTAATGAAGGATACATAATCACCAAATATCTTGCAGTGTCAACTGCCTCCACCCAGAATTCTTATGCAATCCCAACACCACTAAGCATTCTCCTTGACTTATCCATCAACGTTTTGTTCATACTCTCGGAAAATCCATTTTTTTTTTAGGTATATGGTGTGGTATTTTGGCATGCTATGCCACACTACTTACATAACTGATCAAATTATTTTCCATGGAATTCAACACCATTGTTAGTTCTCAACACCTTAATCCCTTTCTCTTTTTGGTTTTCCACAAGAAATTTAAACTCCTTAAATATTTAGAAAACATTTGATTTCTTCATCGAGAAATATATCCATGTCTTCTTGGAAAAATCATATATGAAGGACACATAATACAGGGATCCACCAAGTGAAGTAACTGTAACCGGGCCAAACACATCACTATCCACCAATTCTAGAATCCCATTTTCCCTTGTCACTCTAGATGGGAACCTCACCCGACTTTGTTTTCCATATATGCAATGTTAAAAAAAGTCGACCTCTAAACCACATTCAGGAAACCCTTCGACCATACCTTTTCTTTGCATAACTTGAAGTATTTTTTCTCCAATGTGTCTAACCCTCTCGTGCCATATCCTGGTTGGGTTGATTTTATCATGTCTTGTTGAGTCAGTTTGAACCAACTTAGCTTGAGTCGATTCGAGTTGAGTCGAAGTTGAGTCAAGTCAAGTCGCAGTCAAGTCAATTTCAGGAGTAATGATGTTGTTACATCCAGTTGAGTCGACATTCCCTAACAACTTGTATAGGGTTCCAATATGAACTTGTTTCATTAATACCATCGCACCTTTGACCACCTTGCACGAATCCTTCTAAAATAGAGTATGCACACCTGCATCACTCATCTTGTTGACAGATATCAGGTTTATTTCCAAACCCAGAATGTGTAGCACACCTAGAAGGGTTCTTTTCCTCCCCCCTGTAGTATAAGTCGGACTCTTCCTCGTCTGACAATTCTGGTTGTGGATTTGTCTCCCAAGAACACATCACCCCCATCATATCGTTCATATTCATAGAACCATTCTTTATGTGGTGTCATATGATAGGATTATCTAGATTCAATCAACCAAACATATTGATCTGACTATGTAGTGGTCGACGCTATGTACACATCACCTCCCTTATCTAGGGTCGTCTTTCTCTCACTTGACTTCTTCTCATCGGATTCAACACTAGATTTTTTTCCTTATACTTACAGTCCTTTTTATAATTCCCATCTTTACCATATTTCCAACATCTTCACATCAACTGAACCAGGGATTTATATCTACCCTTCGACTTGAAATTTATACCAGAGAATATGCCTTTATCTCTGTTTATCAGTCAACCTCTCACTAATAGAGCATCTTTGGTTGATCCTTTCATGTTCTTCCTTCTCATTTCTTTCGATAGTAGAGAACAAACCACATCCTCTAGCACAAGTGTCATGGTATTACTCCCAATAGCCATGACTAAGCTATCCTAAGAGTCTGGAAAAGAACATAATAGGCTTATACACTTCTCCTCCTCAGTGAGATTAATATCCATAGATGATAACTGGCTTAACATGGTGTTAAACACATTTAAATTTTCAGTCACCGAACTACCATCACAGATTCTCAAAAGATACAATTTATTTCTAAGAAACAACTTATTTACCAGATATTTTGACTGGTATAAGATTTCCATCTTGTCCCACAGTTTCTTCACTGAATATTCACCAGATACATTCAATAGTACTGAATCTGTAAGACCAAGTCAAATCATACTCCTTTCTCTTCTTTCGAGTTTCTCCCACTCTTCCATTGACATGCCTTTCGGCTGGGTACCTATACAGACCAATGTCCATTGTTCTCGATCTATAAGATGATCTTCCATTTTAAGCTTCCAAAGCTCAAAATTTTGGCCATTGATTTTTTCTATCTCTATCCTAGAACTTCTCATCATTCTTTACCAGGATATTTAACACAATTTATGAATTACAACTCTTTATGTACCTAGGGTTTAGTTCTCAGATTCAATATTGGTAAATCAAGATTTGATACAATCATCAAAGCATAACACGGCTCTGATAACACACTTGTTAGGGTAGAACTAAGCTCTAATACCACTTGTTAGGAAATGAGAGACACTTCCACACTAAACCTAACAAAAGAGAAGAATACTTTAATCAAGAACATAAATGACAAAGCAATCACACAGTACATAGATATTTTACCTTGAAAATCCAAACCGAGAAAACCATCATTCCTTGAGCATTATTCTCTCTTGTTGTCTTATTAAATATAAATAAAAGATTACATGTCTAACCTTTGTCCACACCTAAGACACAATCGACATCATACCCTCTTTCCTACACAAGAACAACCCTATAGCCAATCTAGATTACATCTACATGACCAACAACCTATGATTTACACATACATTAGCATATTTTTCATTAGCCTTTACGACCTTACAAAACGCCTCTTTATAGGATTTGCAATAGGAAAAAACCTAAAGAATTGGCACCCAAAAATGATTATAGATCCATGCAGATCATTGGCTACAAATCCTTAGATTCTGTTATAGTAGAATCCAATTCAGATTACCGGTCAGCCTTCATTCGGTCTCTAATCAGTCATCTCACACCCACACTTCGACCTCTTGTTGGTTTAATTATTGTCGATATCTTCGACTTTGAATTTACCCAGTCGACTACCTTGACCTTCGACTTGTTGTTGATCCACCTCGACCTTCGATCGTCAGTCAATTCTCCTCGACTAGAATTTCACTACAAAGAATATAACAACCCAACACCTGTGGCCATCAAATTCCTCATCCCCAAAATGTGATGCCTCTTCCATGTTGCACTACACCATTCACTTCCACTGTCCTACATGTTGAAATAGAAAAACATTGTTAGCCATTACATACATAAACATTATAGTATGCATTTATTAGCATAATAAAATATTTCTTAAATAATTTTAAGCAGTCTTGGCAACCCATTCAAGCGTAGAGTATGAACTCTGATCTAATACCACTCTCTAACACACCTGACCCCTAACTCTTATTTAAACTAGCAAGGCATCGAATTTTCCTCTTCTTCAATTCAGTTCTTTTCCACCATATGAATCCCATAGATGGATTGTGTTCACCAAGAACTTTCCAATGACTGGAATTATGCTCAAAAATAAGTTCTAGATAAAAAATTATATCCTCTCGAAGTATTTGTGATTTCAATGGACAATTCCACCTCATTTCCATGTGGAATCCACATGGATCCCAATCACTCATGCTCTCCTACGTGGTACTGACGGGATACCTGGCCTGGCACCATCCACCAATCCCATCGGGCTCTCTAGATCAATGGATCTAATCACTTGGGCCTTTCCTCATCATCTTCAGGGTTCTGCTTCCACGAGGTTATAGATCACCCCAATTACCAAGCTCTAACGGACTCTTCTCCATATCCAATGACTATCGAACCTTGAATTCCAATAGATATGATCATGTCTGTGTCTCTAATATGTATGACGATTAATGTTCATTCCTTCAACCTATTTTAGGGTGAACATGTGGGACCCACAACTATTGTTTATCCCTGCATTCTCTTTGATATACGACTAGGGTTCCACAAAATATCTTCAGATAGATCAACGATTCACTAACATTTTCATCGTCGGCATCTCTCTTGAGCCTATCACTCAAATCGTCAACCATCTATGTTGCAACGACGAAATGGATGATATCAACTATCTAAACCCACCAAGGTCGCTTCCGATAGATCTACAATATTTACTTTTCTCAAGGTATTCTACGTCATCATGCCTTCATTCAAACCTCACCATTCAAACATCTTGTCAGTTCCATCCTTCGACAAATGGTTGAGATATGTCATTGTGCCAAATCAACAACTAAGGTTTCTAATGAAATAACATAAGGGCCCTCTCACTCAACTGGATCTAATCTCATCCTGAGTGATCATAATCTAACACGTGTCATCCCAAGGACACACTAACTTCCATGTTGACACACCACATCATCATGATGTCATCCCTCCCTTTTTGTCACTCACCAAGTGAACTAGAGGGACTCCCGATGAACTGATAGCTACTGACAAATATGGATTTTTGTAATTGTCTCACTCCACACAAGTCCTAACACTCGACCACTCCCAACAATTATTCCTTCCCCAATGAAGGTTCAGGATCTACTTATCATACCAAATCAACGACCATGAGTTATTCCAACTCAAACCTAGGTATTTCTTAGGATAACAGTCCAATTTGGGACTTAGTCGATTTGCAGACTCCAACAAACTGATGTTCTAAGGTTTACCAGGTCTTTGAGGACTTGAAAACCACTCTGAGACCAACTAAGGCTTTCTTGTTTCCTTGAGAACAAAGTTCACATATCTTGCAAGCCTTCAATATAAGACAGGTGATAATTTTAACAAGACTGAGGCTCTTTGAATGGTGCAAAGACCTCCCCCATGCACAAGAGTATTTCCTCTGCTAACCTCATGTGAATATTTTTTCCATGTCTTGCAATATTTCCTCCATAATTGCAAGATTCTCAGGGATATAAACTACCCATACTTTGCTTGTTTTCATGAGTTAATAGGTTAAGCAGTGAAAACAAACAAACATATTCCATTTTACTCAGGAGTTCAATTCATTTTTACATAATTCCAATGTAAATTACAAAATCACATGTTTACATCATTAACATGCATCAAACAAGTCAAGTTATACACTTATCTATTTAGGGAAATTATCAGTAGCCAATTGACTCAACAAGGACACCTTTCCTCCCAACCTTAGGAATCTCATGGATGATTTTAGGGGCTAAATGTCGCTCATGGGCTAATTTCCATGGTTTTCCTAAAAACAAGATTCGTTATTTTAAAAATGATTCGCCCAAATTCTATAGGATAAAATTATTTTACCTTAAAAATTGCCAAAAATTTATAAAAACTATATAAAATCATTAGAAATTTGAATATTTTTACAAAAATATTGCCAAACATTTATGGTTGGCATATGAAGGATTAGTAAGATTCGCCAGGGTTTCTACATTTTAAAATAAATTTCCATCCTTAAAATCATCCCTGCTTAGGATATACTGCATAGTGCCTTCCTACAACATGTCACACCCGTGCCAAGCCATGATATCACAAGGGGAATGATTCAATTGGTTCTCAAAATTATAATGATCCAGGAAGGTTAATATCCTTCCTCCACTAGAAACAACAGGATTTTCCCCCTTCCCACCGAGCTCAGGACTTGCATAGGTTTATAAAGTACCCTCCCAATTGGATTTCCTCTGCACAGGGAGTCTCTTCTTTGTTATACAGTCCCTCGACGACCTCCCTTACCAGTGTCAGTTTCTCTCCAATTAGTATCAAGTTGCAGTACTCTATAGATCTAGTCTGGATTCAAGTCTTCTCTGTTCCATGGTGATCATTAATCCTTTGGAAAAGATTCCTATTTTCATCAAGAAAATCTTTCCAATTTCTATTATATTTCAGGCCTGTGTAGGTGAACACCTATGTTCATCACACCATCTGTTCATGACTTTGCTACTTACTTTATCCCTCTATCTGCTTCTGCAAGCTAATCCTCCTCGCATTCTCTTATACTCTTGTCTGCATCTCCCTCTTCTTCTATGCCTCTACCTATTATGTGCCTTCTTATGCATCTAGTGGTGATTTTCCACCTTTGGCCTCTTCTTCCACCAATCCCCTCGAGGTTCCTGTGACTTCTTCTAGACGTGACCTACTATCAGGGGTCCAAATTATTGAAGGGGAAAAAGCATGGGTGTCTTGTCTTGTTTGTCAGGTTATTCAGTTCACCCTTTGTATTCATCAAGAGATCAAGATTGTCATCAATTATTAATTGATCCAACCACCGATACTAACTTCCTTAATTGGTCATGTGGCTCCACGCAACCTGGGTACACTGGTAGGTGTGTATTTATGCCTTACAGGCATATGTTGGCTTTCTAATAAAGCTTCCTATTTTATTCATTGAAAACATATCTGCTCCACCTGACCAACCCACTTCATCAATTCCTTCTTGTGCATCATGGCTAATACTTTCAAGGATTCTCCATCTCAGTCAGTTTTCTAGTGTTTCTCATTAATCAAAACATAATTACAAACTTCATAATCACATTATATGAAGTCTTAGAATAATTACAATCATGGGGGAAAATAGGGTGTTACAAATTCACCCCCCTCTCAGTATAAGTGTGTCAACATGAACATCATCCTCATTACTTTTTCCATAATTTCATTCTAATTCTATTTTTTCATCTACAAGAAAATGTCATTTTACTGACCCCTACTTATGAAACAAACCCCACATAGGTATGTGCTCCAATTTTTACATGCCTATAATTAAAGCAATGTTAGGACATGGATAAATTGACATTTAGATGTGGAGAAAATGACATTTAAACATGGATAAATAAATGTAATCTTAAACCATTTTTAGAATGACCATTGCGATGATAATGTGAAATCACCAAGTCCATCATGATTATCCATTCCAATCTACTAAATCCTAATTCACTTCAAGGTTAAATAAAGAAATGTTCTAAAACATGGTGAATTTAGAACTTGTTCTCTAAAATGAATTCCTTAAGGACTAAAATGTCATTTTCTATTAGTTGTTGATTATATTTAACTAATACAACATATAAAAGCATGGATGTATCGATGCTAGCTCTTTTTTTGCGGTTACACCAAATTTTGAGGCAAAAATGACACAAAGTATTTTTTCGAAATTAAAGGTGTAATGAGTTAATTTTTTTACCCTAAATGTAGTAGTGCAGTTTCATACCTTTTATAATCCCTTAAGTTCAAATTGCCTTATTGACATGGAATTTTCGTAATGCATGTTTTCCTACTTGTGAGCTTAGGAATCCAATTCTATTAGTTGTGTTGAGTTTGTAGACTCCAAAAACATATAGGAAACCTCTTTTGGAGATCCAAAAATTAATTCAGTTGGACACCTAAAATACATGTGGAAGGGCCTCAGAGGCAAATTTCTAGGTTTCATTTACAGTCGTGCTTCACTAAAGTTAAAATAAAAAATTATGCATGTCCTTCATCCTTGATATATAATGTTTTATGTGGGTTGTTGAGGTTACTAATACCCTCATGTGTGACACTAAATTTAATCGGTGAAGGTGGACCCCAAGTGCCAAACACATTAATGAGGAAAACTTGGCTAGGTCCACCATTTCACTCTGAAACTCACAAGAATGCCTTTGAATGATTAGGGATGACTATAATAATTAAAAAAGGTAAGAGGACATGATTAAGCATTGCAACCATCACTTTTCCTCTCACATTATGTCTAAATTTCCATGCTTGGCCACTTGCGGTTCAAGTTCCCATTCACTCTCATTAGACATAATCTTGTGTGAAGTCTTAGAATGGTATTGTAATTTTAGAAAGAGTAATACATTAATGTTATGGGCTTCAAAACTCATTGGAATTACCTATTTCCACCCATCATGCTGCCTTGTGTCACATGCACATAAAAGCCCCTTATGCACCCTCATCGGGACTTAGCATCCATCAATATAGGTTTGCATCCATGTGGATCATTAGAATGCCTTACAACATTGTGAAAATGCAAATTGATGTCATTAAGATTCTTCTTTCTTATACATGTTTTCTTCACAAATCATTTCACATACACGCACTTGTTGGTGTTCACACATTAATACACTTGTTTTTATACATGTCACCATTGCATGCTTGTGTTCTCATGGGATTTGCAATGATGTGGTTACTTTGTGTCACTAATATCATGACAATGTTACATAAGCACCAAATTAAAGCTCTTCTATCAAATCAATCAATAGGATAAAACCATAAGCACATGGTGCATTTAATATGAGGAACATGAAAAAGAAAAGCCTTGAAAAGTAAATCAGATTCATGATGGAACTTGATGCAAACTAACAAGGCCACATTCAAAAGCATGAAAGTTATGCACATCTCTATTCAAGCATTTAAACCAACAACACACACTCATCAATCAAGCGCAAGATAACATAGTCAAGGGAGAGTAGAGTCTATTTGACAAGGTTCATGAAATTTTTTAGGGGGGTTCCCAAGTCTAAATACTTGGGGTTGAATCAATATAATCAATCACCACATCTAACAAACTCCATGCAACGAAGAAACATGCATACTAGGATTTGAACTTAGGTCATTCTCATAACAAATACTCCAATTTATCGCTAAAACGTAACTTAATAAACCAAATACACCTTATTTTTATTAATAAAATCATATTCACACAAACAACATAATCAACTAAAAAAAATCATTATTCATCCCAAAACACAAAATCCAAACAATAATCACACTACTCACATTATTACATATCTTAACTACTCACACTAATACATATCTTACATATATTTAGTACAAAATTATAACTATAATTTTTTCAAATTAAACATATACCTAATTCATTATTTCATTTTAACTTTTTCTTAAAAGAACCACACACATTTGAGTCATGAATTGTCTTATGCTACTTTTGAGGTCGCATTGCTTTTTCATTACACATAACATATACCTAATTCATTATTTCATTCTAACTTTTTCTTAAAAGAACCACACACATTTGAGTCATGTATTGTCTTATGCTACTTTTGAAGTCATGATAGCTCATTGCTTTGTATTGAATAGAGATAATAGCTTGAAATTCAATATACATCATTATTCTTTTTAATATACATCTATTCTATGTTGTTGTGAATATTTAATATATTTATTATTTGTAAATCATGCATTATTTTTGTGAAAGGTTCAAGTTACCATACTTTACATATGGATACTTAAATATCAATCTACAATACAAAGTTATAACTAACTTTTTCACATGAGCCATGCCTAATTAATTATTTCATTCTAACTTTTCGTTAGAAGAACAACACACATTTGAGTCATCTATTGTCTTATCTTGCTTTTGAGGTACATTTGTGTCATGTATTGTCTTATGTTGCTTTTTCTTTTGAGGTACGTTTGAGTCATTTATTGTCTTATGCTGCTTTTGAGGTCATGATAACTCGTTGCTTTGTAATGAATAAAAACAATAGCTTGAGTTTTAATATACATCATTATTCTATATAGCTTGAGTTTTAATATACATCATCATTCTTTAGTGTGATATTTTATAGATTTATTATTTGTTTATATATTATAAAATAAAATTCATTGTCACCGTATTATTACAACGAGAATCATGTACCATTTTTTTTGAAAGGTCCAAATGACTATACTTTGCATATTTATCATTATCTTTGTAACTTTGATTATAATGCAATATTTTATGAAAAATGATTTTTAAAATAAACGAGATGAGTAAAAAAGTTTTGTTTATTAGTCTAATTGAAAATATAAAATAAAATATATTTGTTATTGTCCAACAAAATAAATCACCATCAATTATATAAAACAATTTTCTTCACAAACAAAAATACAATTAATTCCTCTTTATGATTTGAAATATTTTGTTTACACACATAAAACCTACCTACTAATGAACTTTGAAACTATAATAAATCCTTAAACTACAAATCCTAAGACTATAAGAAAATAAATGAGAAAGGCCGATTTTGGTTTGCTAATTCTTCTATAATATAAATCCTCATAATATAAGAAAATAAATGTGAGAGGTCGATTTTGGTATGCTTAATCTTCCAGATTATTGTTGAAATATAATTGTGTTCACGATAGAGGTAGTAGGGAACTCAAAAGGCATTGACATATATCTTGGATATCTCGATAACTACAATAATTGGATCATGTCTCTATTAATTTTTCAAAATCTTTATAAGTAAATAGATTGTACAGATTGTTGTCGTGTAACAATAAAATTTAGGAACGTTAAAAATGGTGGTAAATAAAGTGTTAATGTTTGGACAACATCAGGAAGACATTCTTCCATATATATATATGATATGATATTTGTTGAGACTCGAAATTGACATTCCCATTTCCCTATTATACTCTTCGCCTATATCTTTTTGGCCTACCTAAAGCTTGAGTGAATGACAAGAACCCTACCAATTGTCAGTAATAAGGTCATAAGGTAAAGTATGGTTAATTCATGCATTTTGTGGTTTATTGAGTTAAGGAATTAAATATTTCATGTACTAATACTCGATTTGTCATATGTGAATCTTTGACCTCTAGATGTCTAGCGTTCCTGTACCAACTCCATCTAATTCGGTACCAAAAGCATCCGGTACTAAATCTTACTTGTTGTGATCCGGTACCACCTTTTGCGCACTATCATGATCCGGTACCATCTACCTGTTATGATCTGGTACTAATATGGAAGAGCCTAATGCACTAAATTAAGTGCCAAATCTCTCCTAAGCCCATTAGTGGACGTCTATTTGCTATTAAGGATAGTTTGTTGATTGCCTCATCCTCATGCACTTCGTGTCATGAGGATGAAGCTAAAGATGTAACTGAATGATTAAACTTAACAACTTATTGATTTGTAAATCACTTCGCCTCCTTGTGTTTCACGATTCAGACTATTAAATAGCCATGGAAAGGATGGTAGAAGGAGAGGAGAGTTAGCATATCATTCAATATGTAAGCAGCGTATGATAGTACAGAACATATTTTGAGTAAAGATTAATGGAATGTCATTTTATCTCCATATGTTGATTATCTATGATTAAGAATGAGTTGAGTTGTTAAAGAGAGTTTTGATCTTATGTTTTGAAGTGTGAGTGAGAGTAATGTGTGTGTTAAAATCAAGCTTCCTGTAGACTTTAGTAGCTGACATGTTAAAGCGACAAGGGCCCACCGCCCAACAAAGGTCAGCCTCTTCATAGATTAGCATTAGTGTTTGTTTTCAGTAGTATAAACATTGAATTAGCTAAAGCTTTAACTATGTTAGATGATAGCAGTACATCTTAGATTAAGATTTCCATTCTATAATTGTTTAGAGATCTTTAATTGCTCTGTTTTTTCATATGCTCTGTTTTCTATTCTCATGAATTTGATTTCCTTGAGTGATCATAGATGTTGGCAGCAATAGTCAAAACTACTTGGGTAAGAACTAGTGAAGTTCATTGTGAACCATAGCAGAACCAACATATTGACTATTGAACTACCCATGCTATGTTGATTGATGTGTGATTTCCTTCAGAAGGTGTGGATTGCATAGTTAGTTTTCTGGGTCAAACATCAGAGTTGATCTATCAAACCAATTTCATTGCATACTTGCATGTGCCATAATTTAATAGATAGCCTCTCTGTGAAGGACAACCAAAGTGCATTGTAGTTTGCTATTTTGATTTGTTTCCAGCATACATAATCTAGTTTGATTCTATACTTGTGACATTAGGAATTACCTTTCTTACTGGTGTCTTGTAACTCTGTTGATTACGAATCCCGGATTGATAATTAATGAGTGCATTATATTAGACATATAAGTAGCACAACATTTTGGCGCCGTTGTTGGGGAGTTGCAAACGGTAGGAAGTGATTTTTTTAGATTGTTTGCATAAATTTTAATGTTTTAAAAGGTTGCTTGAGGGAGGAGGATAAAACATTTAAGACATGAGTGAAGAGCCACGCGGCCACTAGAGTGGGTTTCTTCGAAGCCAGGTTGCCTTCTTACCTTCTAGATAGAATTAGGATTTCAATTCAGCTAAAGAATCAAATTTCCATTTTATGCATAGATATAGAGATAACAAGGGTAGATTTGTAAGCTCCAAAAATTCAAAAACAACCCCCCCCACTAATCCAACTGACACTGGTGCAGGAAAAATTCCACCAACAGAAAATTCAAAGGGAGCTAGCGAGGCTCCAGAAGGAGAACCTAAAATGGAAGAATCAATATTGGGACAGACAAAACGTGAGTCTGCTGAACATTTAGGAGACACATAAAATCTAGTTTCTAAACCATCCATCAGTAGAATGGCAGAAGAAGAAGGAAATACAGCTACAGAGACTGAGACCTTTTGGTTTCCAATCTTGGATATTTCCAGAAACGTCAGCATGAAGAATATCCCACTATCATCGTTACCCACTTTCAGAAGTATGTCAACTGAAGATCTAGATTTATTTTTATTTGAGTTTGACATATTATGTAGAAGCTATAACTACTTAGACGATGCCCCAAAACTTAAGATTTTTCCTTCTACAATGAAAGATTCAGCCTTAAGATGGTTCATCAGCTTAGGAGAAAATACAATCCTTTCGTGGGACCAAATGAAAGACACATTTTTACGAAAATACCAAGACTATTGTAAAGATAATGTTAAAAATGACATTTTTAAAATGCATCAAATAGAAGATGAAAGTTTTGAAGACTACTTAGAAAGGTTCTTATACAACTATCAAAAGTCAAATCTATTCACCTCAGACCCAGCTGTAGTAAGAATTGTATTCTTGAAATGTCTTATGGATGATTGCATAGAGGTTTTAAACTTGTTGAGTTCAGGAGATGTACACCAAAAACCTTTTTCAGAAATTGCAGATTACTGTAAGAGATACTCAAGAGAACAAGCTAAAACAGGGAAAGGACCAAGAGATCCTTTTAGTAGAAATAGAAAACAAAGTTTAGGGACTATCACCAGAACTGAGTTAGGAAACTTATTGGAGAACTTTAAAACAAACATCTTGAGCAGAATAAGTAACCAATTAGATACTATGAAACTGAAAAAGAAACAAGAAGAAGATTCTTTAGCAATATTTTTTCATAGATGCCGAAAGAAGCACAACATTTTGGCGTCGTTAAAAGAATGCCCATTAAATGTCATAGAAATTTGCGGTCTGTGTACACTAGAACACCCCACATCTAAGTGTCAAACCTTCCTTGAACTACAAGCCATGTATAAAGGAGGAGGATTCTCACGAGAACATCCATACCCTTCTAGAAGGCCTTTGAGAGCCCAAAATCCCAATACATTTTATGATCCTAATACACAATATAAACAACAACAATGGGGTCCTTCCCCAATGACTTATCCACAATGGACACCTCAACAAACTCAGCCTTGGAAACAAGTTTGAAGGGGACCTATATATGGAAATTCTTCTTACCCTACATATCCATAGTACCCTGCAAACATTTCCCAATTACTACCTGGATTCAACCCATCACAGATGCAAGCTTTACTCCCACCTCCTATACAACAACAATTTACAACCCCCTTGAATCCTAATCAGCAGCAGCAAGTATCTTTAAATCCCAATCAACAACCACAAAACCAAGATGCCCACAATCCTCCGAGACCAACAACAATCCCTACCCAACCAATCCCTAACCCCAATAATCGACCCACCCACCCTATGCAGAATACAGAAGTTCAAACCTTTCCCACCTATGAAATTCAACTACAATAATTTCAACTACAATCAGGGAAAGTTGTAAACCAATCAAATCCTGTAGTAATAATTCAGGAAGAAAATAATAATCATTCTGAGGAAGAAAACACTCAAACCACCCATGTAGAAGAAGAGGCCTCTCCTCCTATCCCAATTACTTCTCAGTCTGTACGAGTACCCCAACAAATTAATCTTCCACCTTACCCTGAAAGACTATTAGTGAAGAAACCCGACCCACCCTTGCACAGAGATATAGAAGATGAATTAAGAAATGTGTGCATAAAAATACCTCTTCTATAAGCTATTAAGGATATCCCTATATATTCCAAAATTATAAGGGATCTTTGCATTAAGAAACCAGGAAGGAAGACCCCTTGTTCAAGTAGTGGGATAATTATCTGAATTCATTTCTGAAATGCCATACAAATATAATGATCCTTGAAACCCAGTTGTCACTATTGAAATTAATGGAATTTCTCTACCTAATACACTCATTGATTTGGGTGCAGCTACTAACGTAATGCCTTTTGACACTATGCAGAAGCTCTAAATCAATCAGCTAAGACCAACCCAAACCATGATCGAGTTGGAAGATAAGTCAGTCATTATCCCTACAAGAAGTTTAGATGATGTCACAGTCACCCTAGCTTCTTGGGAATATCTAGTAGACATTTTAGTCATCTATTCTAAATCATCCTCCAAACCAGGACACCCTGTGGTTCTTGGCCACCCTTGGCTGGCCATAATAGATGCCTTTATCAGCTGTCAGTCTGGTGAGATGACTATATCCAATGGCACACATAGCCAAAAACTTGTTCTCTTCCCTCTTGCCCAACCGGCACAGGAAATACCTATTTGGTTAGAAAACCCTTATGGAGAGGAAGATTACATCAGACCTCTATTAACACTTGAACAAGTAAGAGGAATACAAGAACAATCAAATGAACAAGTCTTAAGCTTATTTTTGGCTAACACAAATTGCATTGAATACCCAAGGTATTTTACAGAATTGTCACATACTTTTAGTTACGAATTTCAACAAAATTGGCACCCTAATATCACTCAATTATACACTTTATCACCAGCCTCCTCATATAAGGAAGAAACTACTGAACTTGTTGAGATTAGCCTAGGAAAACCTTTGTATATCAACTCTAGTTTGGAACCAGAACAAAAGACACAAGTGATTGAAATGCTCCAAAGACAATTTGATGCCTTTGCATGGGATTATGCAGAC
>SNQJ01S0022076.1:76386-124661 GCA_010110895.2 Picea sitchensis | reverse complement strand
TTGATTAGGTGTAAGGAAACTAACCTTTCCTTAAGTAATGAAAAATAAAAAATGATGCTCACTGAAGGTATTGTTTTGGGACATCACATTTCCCGTTCTGGCATGAGAGTTGATCCAACAAAGATTTATATCATCACACAAATTAGAATACCTTCCTCACAAAAGGAAGTCTGCATCTTTTTAGGACATGCTGGCTACTATAGAAGATTCATTCTGAATTTTACAAGCCTAGCTACCCCTTTATTTAAATTATTATCCAAAGAAGATGAATTTAAGTGGGATGATGAATGCCAAATATCATTTGAAATTCTAAAACAGAAATTGTCAACTACCTTTGTATTACGAGGACCAAATTGGTCCCTTCCTTTTCATATCTGTACCGATGCCTCAGACACATCCCTTGGGGCAGTCCTTGGACAAAGATAAAATCAAATTCCCTATGCTATTTACTTCATCAGTAAAAATCTGTCTCTAGTTGTAGTCCATGCTATCAATAAATTTAGACACTATATTACAGAATATCAAGATTTTGTACACACGGATCATTCAGCCATCTGATTCTTAATGAACAAACCGGTAACAAATACTAGAGTTACAATATGGATTTTATTATTACAAGAGTTTAATATCAACATTATTGATAGACCTGGTAAAGATAATCTTGTGGCTGATTTCTTATCTAGAATGATTCATCTGGGAGATAATGCACCAGTAGAAGATACCTTTCCTGATGAAAATTTATTTGTGATTTCTACATTCACTCCATGGTATGCAGATGTCGCTAACTATCTTGTGACAGGGAAGATGCCTCAGAAATTGTCTCCTAGAGAAAAACAGAAAGTAATTCTACTAAGTGAAAATTACATGTGGCACGATGATTGCCTCTACAAAACAAGACCAGATTTGGTGATCAGGATATGTGTAAGGGAAGATGAAATTCATGATATTTTACAAGCCTGCCATGATGGCCCTTGTGGAGGACACTTCACAGACAAAAGGAATGCTTACAAAGTTCTGCAATCAGGTTACTATTGGCCTCATATTTTCAGAGATGCTAAAACCTATGTATCCAGCTGTGATGAATGTCAACAAATGGGTAAGCCTACTGCATGAGACCAAATGCCACTTCAAGCCCAAATAGTCATTGAACCATTCGAGAAATGGGCATTAGATTTTGTAGGGCCCATTAACCCTGCATCTAAAAAGAAAAAGTATATACTTGTATGCACTGACTATGTGACTAAATGGGTTGAAGCAAAGGCTTTACCGGCTGCAAGTGAACAATTAGTGGTAGATTTCCTTTTTAATGATATCTTTACTAGATTTGGCATACCGCGAAAAATTGTAACTGATCAGGGAACTCAATTTACCTCTCATCTAGTCAAAGCTGTTACAGAACAGTACCAAATCAAATACAGGAAATCTACACCCTATCATCCACAAGCGAATGGACAAGTAGAATCTACCAACAAAATTATTGAGTCCATTCTTATCAAAACAGTACAAGTATACCATAAAGATTGGGCTGACAGATTATTAGAATCCTTATGGGATTATAGAATCACCTGGAGGAATACAATAGGACATACACCCTATGAGTTAGTGTATGGGAAGCAGGTTCTTCTCCCCATAGAATTTCAGATCAAAACCTTCAGGACTGTAGTACAAGTTGGCATGAACTTGGATAAATCCAAACAACAAAGACTCTTGTAGCTTAATGAGTTGGATGAAACCAGGCAGGAAGCACTTCAAAGGACTACCCTCATTCAAGAATAGAGAACAAAATGACATGGAAAGTATCTCAGAAAGAGAAAATTTCAACAAGGAGATTGGGCCCTATTGTATGATAGTAGATTCAAGAACTTAAAAGGTAAGTTAACAACCCATTGGATGGGACCTTACAAAATTGACACTATCTACGATAATGGTTCAATTAGGATAAAGACAATTGATGAACAATAGACACCACTACTTGTGAATGGTCACCGGTTGCGAGTTTACAACAAACCTCTGTCAAAAGAAGAATTCCTGACTCGTATACTATAGAATTCAGACATGCATATGATTAGTAAGGAAGGAGATCCTCCTACTGACCCACATTGATTGATTGGTTTATTTGAAACTTTTTGTACATAGGTGTGGATTGAATTTTGTTAATAAGATGAAGGTAACAAAATACTCTTACCTCCTTTTGTTTTACTTTCGCAAATTTTCTTCTCTTTTGTAAGCAATTTTTTATAATCTATTTGATCCTTCGTGAACTTGCTAAACATCAATTGTAGGCATCAACAATATTTTGTTCTGTTTCGGTACCAGAAATCCTATTCTGATCCAGTACCAGTCCGGTACCAGAATCTGTCCTTCTACAGTACTATCAAGACATATTGACAAAGCATATTTCAAAATCTTATGTCAATTAATCTGAAGTATGAAGCCATGCAACAACCACTTAAGATGGAACCACGAAGCCAAAAGCACTATCAAATGGCATCCCTTTTGTTAACAACTAAAGGGAAGTATTTTAATTTCTTTTGGCTTTGTTGTTGAGAAAAACTTTAATTTCTTTTGGTTCTATCGCTGAGAATTTCTTTTAGTTCTGTTGCTGAGAAGTATTTTAATCTCTTTTGGTTCTGTTGTTGAGAAGAACTTTAATTTCTTTTGGTTCTGTTTCTTAAAAATAAAATAAAAAGAGGGACACAATCTTTACCTATGATTGCTCAAAGAACCATAATCCACTTTAAAGACTAGAAGTTTCCTTTACCCAGTATTTCAGCATGATTTAAAGGAAAAAATTATATTACCCTATAAGCAACTATCTTACCCTAACCAGACTTCAATAGTATTTATTGGATTATCTTATTAAAGAGTAACATATGAGTATATGAGCACTCTCTACCATGAGCACACTATCAAAACTTTTATGGCAGAGGATGTACCAGTACCCCAAGGAAACTTTAGGTCATTCTCTTATGGACAACTTCAAACAAAATTATACATCTGGATCACTCTAAAGAAATAATGTGCATAAAAGTTTATTTTTCCTTCAGACAAATATTTAAAAGACATACAAAAGAAGAGTATATGCCTTCCAACCCAATACCATCCCACCCTGTAAAAAGGTTTTCAGACGAGCCTCCCCTATCATTATGCAAAACACTCTTTAATACAAACCAAAATAGGTGACTATGGACAAGAAGCCTCTGATGGAAAAAGGATTTAAGATACTAACCCGTCGGGATACTAAATAGGTTTGTTGGCAGCAGGTACCGGTCTGTGGTATGACTAGGCAAACCCATCAAGGTATTGAACAGGCCTGTTGGCAATGGGGCATACTGCCTGGGGAAGGCACCTCTCACTAATTATCACAACTACCCCACTGGAGTACTGAACAGGCTTGCTGGCAGTGGTTTCTGGTTGAAACATGTCTCATCTATACTTGTCTAATTGAAAAATCCACTTTTTGCCATCTAAAACACAAAGAGTAAAGGTCATTATTGGCTTTTATGAGATACAAAATCCCAGATGAATCAACAATATAATTCTCCAAGCAAATGTCCATTTGAGAATCACCCTAAGTCAACTTACTGGTCTGACATCTAAATCCTACACTATCTAAGAAGCAAACTTCTTAAGAGTGGAGCCCTAACTAGGGAGTCTAACCTACTTATATTGTGAAATTTATCTATAACAACCAATAATACTAAATCTTTGAAGCAAGTTAGGTGGGATCTGTTCTTCTAGCAAACACATATGTATTCCCCTGTTTCACTACTGAATGCTACCTCTGTCAATACTCCATTAGAAGAAGGGAAATTTCATTTTTGGCATGAGATGCAAACATATATATTCCCCTGTTTTACTGTTGAATGCTACCTCTGTCAATAACCCATTAAAAGTAGGGCAGTTTCATTTTTTTGGCATGAGATCATATGATAAGTGATAAGATGTACTAAAATTTGATTGGTTTCTTTTTCTCTTATCATCTTTCTCCATTATGATATAAAATGATTGAATCTTTTTGCCTACATATATACAACATCTTCGGCATGGGGGAAGGTCAAAGAGCCCCTTCAGAACTCTTTTCCAGACTCATATAATCCACCTGCAGAACCAAATACAAAGAAGATAAGCACAGAATAACAGAGGTATAGGACATTCCCCTACCAAGTTTTCAAGAAGCTTCAGTCTAAAAGGATGAATCCTGACAATTTACAAGTAGTCACACATGCTATGAGCATCGATCATACAAAGGTGAAAGCAAAGGTAACATGGTATTTATTTTCCTATGCTCATAAAACTACAATAAGTATGAAAATACACACTAGAGCTTTTGACCCTAGCATTAAGCCCATGCACCTATCCCTCATACCTATATGCCTAAACCTAATTAATCCTCTCATAGCTCTTGAACATGGTTAAAGGAAAAAATCATATCAAAATATGAAGCATGCATAGAAATGATAAGCCACGAATATATTCCGTCCTTAAATAATTCATGAACCCATCATATATCATGAACCACGATATAACATTAATTTCACCCCCCGAAAGTCCAATCACCTATTCCAAAATGATTCCCTGATACCCGACATCTTATCCTCATCATTAGAGCAACGGGTAGATATGAAATGGCTTATCTGGTGGCGAAGCCATCCAGATAAGTCACATTTGGTCATAATTTTTCCTTGCAACACCCTCACTTAAACTTACCATTTGCAACACCATCACCATATTTCCCCTTGTCGTGAGCTTTTCTCCAGTTTCGAGCCTTCTCCTTTCCGGTACCAAACCCTTCAATTAACTAAACCCTTGTGCTATAGCCCAATCCTTTTCTCAACTTATAACGATGGTCGTTACTAGACACGAACCGGTTTTCCAAATTTATAGGGAAACTGAGGAATACCAATTATGTCAAGAAAAATATGCCAGATTGGGGTGGATACCATTTTTGGAAAAATTTACAGGCTGGAATGAGAAGATATCTTAGGAATTTATACAAGGTTATGATGGAGATATGGCACGTATTGGCAATATACAACTATTAATTAATGAAGCAACCGTAAGGGAGGTTACGAGACTGCCTAGAAGAGGAGATAAATACTTCAAAGGTGTAGGAATTAACAAAGAGATGTGTCATCAATTATTGAAGGCAGATCATTAGCACCCTGACTGGAAGAAAGGGATCCCTAGAAACTACATCAAAGAAGAATACCACCCAATGATTACCGGTCTTCAACGATTTGTCACCTATGAAGGCAGGTATGCCGTGACTTTCATTTGTTACCTTAGGCTCCTATTGCATTTTGAAGGAGGCCCTGAAATTGATTTTCCATATTTTCTATGGCTGAGCTTGAATAAAATGGTAAGAGGTGTTAAATCCATATCCAAAATAAAAAAAGACTAGCATCTATCATCAAGGTTTCATTAAAATGCTAGTTTTGCATGAGCTTAGGAAACAAAGGATTAGTTGGAAAACCCTTATCATACAACACCTTCCCACAGGAAACAAATCTGTGGAGGAAACCCAACATGGTCCAAAGAAAATTATGGCACCCCAAGAGAAAAAGAGCAAGAAGGATAATACAACTCCACCATCATCTAGGGAAGTGAGCCAACATGAAAAGGCAAGGTCCTCTTCCATAGTTAATAGGACTTCTAAAAGCTCTGAATCAAAAGGTAAAAACAAAGTAGTAGAAGAGACTTCAACGGTGGCAGTTGAGAAAGAGGACCATCATAAAATGATGAAGAAAATGAAGTATAGCTCATAAACTAAAAGTAAACAGTCTGTGGCACAACCCCCTGTCACCATTTCACAATTAGAGAAGAAGAAAAGGAATCCTGTGAGCATCCCTGATACGGTACCTCCTTGTAAAAGAACTATGAGGAGCATGGCAAATAAAGGAAAAACAATAGTTAGCCCTCATACACAGGAAGATCCAATCGAACTTACCTCCCCTTCTGAGGATTTACCAATCCAAGATGACATCTCTAGTCTAACCGAGGAGAAAGCCACTATTACTTTATGTGGGATGAGGGAGGAAGTCGAGTAAAGGGAGTGCACCCAGCCAACAATGGTAGAATCAACAAAGAACTTGACAAAAGAACAAATGAAGAAAAGGATTGGGGAATTAAAAAAACAAAATTAGGAACTCCAATAGGAAGTAAAGGAATATCAACTCTTGGATAGAAATATCAAAAAGGAAAATGAGCAGTTGAAAGCAACCAGCCAACAAATTCAAGATGACGATGAAGAGACCTCTAACAAGCTCAAGAAGGTATTATGACTCTTACAATACTTTAGGGTCATCAAAAGGGAGCTAAGAGAAGAGGCTTCATCCATCAACATCATTGACCCATCAAAGTAAAGAACACAGTCTCAAGTTTTGAAAAAAGTTTGGTTTTGTTTTTCGTTGCATGAGTACATGCAATAATTTTGGCATGGGGGAATGTTGAGACTCGAAATTGACATTCCCATTTCCCTATTATACCCTTCACCTATACCTTTTTGGCCTACCTAAAGCTTGAGTGAATGACAAGAATGCTACCAATTGCCAATAATAAGGTCATAAGGTAAAGTATGGTTAATTCATGCATTTTGTGGTTTATTGAGTTAAGGAATTAAATATTTCATGTACTAATGCTCTATTTGTGATATGTGAATCTTTGACCTCTAGATGTCTAGCGTTCCTGTACCAGCTCTGACTGATACGGTACCAAACGCATCCGGTACTAAATCTTACCTGTTGTGATCCGGTACCAATAGCCACACTCTGTCATGATCCAGTACCACCTTTTGCGCACTGTCATGATCCGGTACCATATACCTGTTACGATATGGTACTAATATGGAAGAGCCTAATGCACTAAATTAAGTGCCAGATCTCTCCTAAGCCCATTAGTGGATGTCTACTTGCTATGATAAGGATAGTTTGTTGATTGTCTCATCCTCATGCACTTCGTGTCATGAGGATAAATGACAGCACATGCAAAGGACCTCTCACCACCCATAGGTTGGAAAGGTCCACGTGTGCTTCCTCATGACCTTCTTTCTTCTTAGCCCAAAGAGCTCCAAGTCTCTTCTATTCCCCTATCGAGAAATATCTACCCACTGACTCCTTCGTGTGACTTCCCTCCTTCTATTTATCGGGAAATCGGAACTTGCGGCCTCGTGAGTTCTAAGTTGAATCCTGGGTCCTCGAATCCCCGAGACCTGAGAAATCAGTCAATGTTGAATTCCTCTTTCCGCTATCGGGACT
Organism: Picea sitchensis; assembly: GCA_010110895.2. Taxonomy (NCBI): domain Eukaryota; kingdom Viridiplantae; phylum Streptophyta; class Pinopsida; order Pinales; family Pinaceae; genus Picea; species Picea sitchensis. The sequence continues at coordinate 117,405 of SNQJ01S0022076.1, read as the reverse complement.
TCGGCCCTATCGTGTCTTCGCAACTTGCGATGCCAAACAATTGGTTTTCTGCCTTCCGATACCCATGCACCGAAACACCGATGTCGCTTCCTCGCAACCTCGCCTCCTCGCAACCTCGCTACTCGCAGGGTCAATTATCCAACTCTCCGGCTTCTAAGTCCCAAGATGTCGAGACTCGCGATCGCACCTCTCGTGACCTCGCCTCCTCGTGACTTCTCTACTCGCGAGATCAAATTCTCAAATTTCCGTCTCCCAAGTCTCGAGATGCTGAGACTCTGATTTTTTCTACCTCTCTACCTCAGGACTTCACAGCTCGCGGGGTCAAGTAACTTTTACTTTAATTCCTGAGACCTGAGGCACCGATGCTTGTGATCTCGTCTCCTCGCGACCTCACCTCCTCGCGACTTCTCCACTCGCGAAATCAAATATTCAACTTTCTGGCTCCTGAGTCCAGAGATGCCGAGACTTCGATGACTTATGCCACCTATCCTCCACTATTACCTGTGGTCCCACACTACTTACGTAGTTGTCAGGACCTCGCGCCTTGCACAATCGCAATTCCCGTCGTCAAATCTTCCGCTCCTTTCTCGCGATGGCCCGATAGTCGATCTCACGATGGATCCAACGACACCTAGCTTTCTTGGATCAACGGCTCGATTCGTTTTGATCGTCGAACTTCTTCAATATTGCGCTGTAACTTTCTGGCACCTCTGTGAGATCTGATGACTCACAGAAACTCGCAGATTCTCCATGGAGAATACCGACCATCTATCCTTCCAGAAGAAATCTATGAAATGGTTAAGTGTTCCTTCACATAACTCATTCCCCTGCGCGTAACTTACGATACTTCTTTCCAACTTCTCAGTGTTCTGTCCTTCAACAAACTCGAAGGCCTATTCCTTCTGAGCTTTCCCATGACTTTCAATTCCTTCTGGGAAATCTTTTGCATGCACTCCTTGCGGCGAATCTTCAACTCTATCTAAGTGTTGAAGTCTTTCTCGACCCTGCGCACTCCTACAGCAGAAATCTTAATTCCCTTTGCTCAGAATCGCAACTCTGAGACTTATTCTAGCCTGCGCACACCTTGCACGGCTCCTCTGTGCCTACCTGCACCTTCAAGGGAATGAGAATAAATGCTTTCTCTACTTGAACCCTTCTATCAACGCACTCCTTACGGACACTTCGACTGCACTCCTTGCAGGAATCCTCTGGCTCGATTAGAGAAACAATTGAGACTCATTCACTCTTCCTTCCAGACTTCGATTCCACCATGAAATCACATACGCAGCATATAAATACAAACGTATGATAGTAAACAAACATTCAAGAGCATAACATCATTTCACAGAAAACAACACAAATCCATGAACTTGAATCAAGCTTTCTTCTATTAATTCAAACATCTATACATGGGTGTTTTTCATACAATTCTCTGCATGCTCCTCTTTCTGAATGAATGATAATGTTGCTTAATGTTACAATGTACAAAGGAGGGTGTCTATATCCGTTTTCCCTCTCGAACTCTAAAGCTATCTAGTCTAGAATTAAATTCCTATCTAACTGCATTAAATCTATTGAATGCCGACTATCTACTTCAGACAAGAGCGTATGGCTCGAGGTCTGAAACAATATACAAAAGGCGCTCCTTCATAAATGATTCATTGAAGATTTGCACAATAGTTTCCAAGGCGTTTCAAAATTTATGCTGGCTTGTCCAGCGGTTTTCCTGCTTTTGCGCTGACTCGCTTGATGAGTCGGTGATGCTCCTGCATCATACTCCTCATCTTGAAAACTTTCATGGGCTCCTATCCATGAGCTCCTGCATGGTCCGCCCATGCTTTTGTATCACTGCTTCGCTCTCCCAGCTGGCATCTTCCACTGGATGGTTCTTCCATTTGACCAGATACTCGAAGTATTCCTTCCTTTGGGTCTTCTTACCCACTCTATTGTCCAGTATGCACTCCATCTGCGGCTTCTCTGCTACCAGCATCTATTTCATCCACTGGATCACTGGCTCCTCAGTTCCAGTTTCTACTTCTTCTTCCCTGTATGGGTATAAATCTGCAATGTTAAGTATCGGAGATATCCCAATGCCATCGGGCAATTTGATTTCATAAGCATTCTCTCTAAATTTTCTCAAGACCCTGCATGGCCCGATTTTCTTCATTTTCAATTTGTTGTATGTTCCCCTCGGGAACCTTTCCTTCCTCAAATGTGCCAGAACTAGATCGCCAACTTCAAACTAAAGTTGTCTCTGATGTTGATCTGCTCTGCGCTTATACTCCTAGCTTGATTCTTGCAGTCCCTGCTTCACCTTGCTGTGAAGTCCTCTCATCGCTTCAGCGAATTCTTCTGCACTAGCACTTCTAGTAGCAGTCTGTTTTGAATCCCGCAATTCAGAAACTCCCCTCGACTGCATCCCATATACAACCTGAAATGGACTCTTTCCTGTACTCTGATTCACTGAATTGTTGTACGCGAACTCTGCTTGTGGCAATATATTGTCCCAGCTGTTGTGGTTCTCTGTCACCAAGCTTCTCAACAAATATCCCAGACTCCTGTTCACCACTTCTGTTTGTCCATATGTCTGAGGATGATAAGTAGAACTAAACACTAAGTTAGTTCATAGCTTCTTCCATAAGTTCCTCCAAAAATGCCCTATGAATTTTGTGTCCCTGTCCGAAACTATACTTTTCGGCAATCCATGAAGTCGAATGACCTCCTTGAAAAACAAATTTGCGATGTGCATCGCATCACTGGTCTTCTGGAATGGGATAAAATGTGCCATCTTTGAAAACCTATCAACTACCACAACGATGGAATCAACACCCCTTTGTGTCCTCGGAAATCCCAATACAAAATCCATGCTTATCGCCTCCCATGGTCTCTCTGGTATGGGCAATGGCTAATATAGTCTCGCATTCTGCTTTCTGCCCTTCGAATGTTGGCATACCCTACATCTGTCAACAAATTTCTTGACTTCGAACCGCATCCCCGGCCAAAAGTAAGACTCGCTCATCTTCACGAATGTTTTATCATGACCGAAATGTCCGACCAATCCACCACTGTGCTTCTCCTTTAACAAGTTCTCCCTCATGGAGCATTTCGAAATACATAGTTGATTTCCTCTGAACAACAATCCCTCCTGGATCATATAATCTATACACGGACTCCGATCCCTGAGAACTGGGTTCTCAGCTACTTCATACGCTTCTGCAAAATCTGCATCTCCTGCGTACATGTCCCTGAGATTATCAAAACCCAATGTTTTGACTCTGAACTCCTGCAACAGCAGACATTTCCTCCTCAAAGCATCAGCCACTTTGTTAGCAGTACCCGAAATACGTTTAATAACAAATGTGAAATTCTGCATATACTCAACCCATTTTGCATGTTTCTGATTCAACTTCTCTTGTTGAGTCACAAACTGCAATGCATGATTATCATTGTACTATACAAATTCTTTTGGGATTAAGTAATGCCTCCACTTCTTCAACGCCTGTATGATAGCATAAAATTCTTTATCATACGTGGAGTATTTTAGTTTCTCTTCATCAAGCTTCTCACTGAAATATGCAACCGACCTGTCTTCTTGACTTAACACTGCTCCGATCGCAAATCTGCTTGCATCACATTTCACTTGAAAAGTTTTCTGGAAATCCGGCAACACCAACACTGGTCGTTCCGTGATCTTCCGCTTCAATAAATTGAAGCTCTTCTCAGCCTCCACTGTCCAATGAAAAGACTTATGCCATTTCTTCACTGTATCCATCATCGTTGCACTGATTCCGCTGAAATTCCTGATGAATTTCCAGTAGAAACTAGCCAAACCATGAAAACTTCTCACCTCAAAAATATTTCTCGGTGATGGCCAATTCCTGATCACTTCTACCTTATCCGGATCCATCCTCAACTCATTCGTTGAAATAACAAAACCAAAGTAAATGAGCTCTGTCTTCATAAATGAGGACTTCTTCATATTTATCAACAACTTCTCCTGTTGTAGCTTCTTCATCACAATGGCCAAATGCTTCAGATGTTCAGCCTCTATTTTGCTGTATATCAATATGTCATCTAGATAAATGATGACAAACTTATCGATGAATTCTTTCAGCACTTCATTCATTAACCTCATGAAGGTACTCGGCACATTTGTCAAGCCAAACGGCATGACTAGCCATTCATACAACCCCTCATTAGTTTTGAAGGTTGTTTTCCACTCGTCGCCTTCCCTCATGTGAATCTGATGGTATCCGCTTTTCAAATCAACCTTTGAAAAAAATTAGGCTCCACTTAAATAGTCCATCAGGTCGTCCATCCTTGGCAGTGGAAACTTGTACCTGATGGTTATCTTGTTAATGGCTCTGGAGTCTATGCACATTCTCCAGCCTCCATCTTTCTTTGGACTTAGTACCATTGGAACAGCACATGGACTCAAACTTTCCCTGACTAGCCCTTTATCTAACAGCTCCTGTACCTGCCTCTTGGCCTCTTCATTTTCTTGTGGCGTCAACCTATACGCGGCTTTGTTTGGAAAACTTGCTCCTGGTATGAGATCAATGTGATGACTCACACTTCTCATCGGTGGCAACGAATGAGGTAATTCATCCACTATGATGTCAACGAACTCTTCCAGCGGTTCCTGAACTTCATCCGGCAAATCATCCACTCTTGTGCTAGTCAGGACAATCCTCGGCTTTCTGACCACAACGAATTGTGGATCTTTTTTCTTCTCCACCTCTGTAAGAAGATCCTTCCCACTCATGAGAAGTATTGTGTTGTTTACTTCCAGCTTCACCTCCTTATCCTTTATCGGAAGAAACCTGTATGTCCTCCCATTTATCTCCAGGGTATATGTGTTCATCCTCCCGTCGTGAACCAAATTTTTGTTATATTTCCATGGTCTACCCAGCAATAAAGGACATACGTCCATGGGAATAACATCACACAAAATGTTATCATTATATTCTCCTATCTTGAATTCAACCAAGCATTATTTGGTGACACTCACTTGATGTCCCTTCTATAGCCACGAAACTTATTATGGACTCGGGTGATCAGTCATCTCTAGCTCTAGCTTTTCCACCATCTCGGTTGAAATGAGATTGTCTATGCTACCGCTGTCCACGATAACCTTGCACACCCTATCGTTGGCCTTGCAGGCAGTCCTGAACAATCTGGTCCTTTGGACTGGGCTTCCCATCTCCTTCTCGGGTGTCAAAAGGATTTTATGCATCGCAAGCGATCTTCCGCCTTCTGTGTCTTCGGCCTCAACATCCCACCTCTGCACTTCTGCGATGTGAGCTTCTCCAATGTGCTTCTTTTTCTCTGGACACTCGAATGACTTGTGCACATTTTTCCCACATGTAAAACATGTGATTACTCCACCTCAGACTCTTCCTCTACCTCTAGTGCAAGGAAAAGTGTTTGCTTCAGCATATCCTCCGCCCTGTTTTGTATGTTGTCCTCTCGGTTCATTGTATTGTTGCCCTGGCTGTGAGGTTCCTCCTCTTTCAATTTTATCCTGAGGTTTCTTCCATTCCTCCTTGGGCTTCTGATATTTTTCCTGGGCAAACTGCTTTGCCTCTGGGCTGGCTTCTGCCTCGTCCTCACTGTCCCTGCTTTTGGCTCAATTTCTCCTCTTCTTTCAGAGCCAATTGATAAGCATCTTCCACCGTTCGGATGGTTTGCATGCTTAATTCATCCTGAATGTCATATCTCAGACCATTCAGATATCTGGCGACCTTCTCATCATTGCTCTCCCGATGACCTACTCTGATATTTAGCCGACAGAATTCCTCCATGTACTCTTTCACGGTCATCAGCTTCTGTCTCAGGTTCTGCGTTCGCCTGAACAGTGTGATTTGGTAATCTCTCGGGATGAACTTCGCTTTCATCTTCATGATCATTCGATCCCAGCTTTTGATCTTCTGCTTACCTTTGCAGTGCCTATCTTCCTGTAACTCATCCCACCACAATGTTGCATGAACTTTCAAGTGTGTGACAACATGTCTAATCTTCTTATCCTCTTCGATGTCTTCGTAATCGAAGTAGGTGTCAAGAGCTCTAGTCCAATATAGAAGCTCTTCTACATCTAGATTCCCTTCATAAGTTGGGATGTCCATTTTCATCTTTGAACTCATTCGGGTGATTGCTTTTATTAATCGCTCACTGGCGGCATCTTCGGCTGCAACTTCTCCTTGTTGTTCAGCTTCAACTTCTTCTTCGGAGTCGCTAAGATCTCTCACATTGGCTGTGCGTCTCTGCACTGTCTCCATGTCTTCAAGTCTTGCCCGAAGATCACGTATCTGCCTTTCCATTTCTGGATTATGTGTTGGTCTACCTCTTCTTCGCACCTCCCTATCTTCTGGCTCAAGCAACTGCCTTCCTCTTCTCGGCAGCATGGTGTTTTCTCTCTCTCTACTATAGAAAACAAAGAGTCTTCCTCGCTTTGATACCACTTGACGGCACATGCAAAGGACCTCTCACCACCTGCAGGTCGAAAAGGTCCATGCACACTTCCTCAGGACCTTCTTTCTTCTCGGCCCGAAGAGCTCCAAGTCTCTTCTATTCCCCTATCGAGAAATATCTACCCAGTGACTCCTTCATGTGACTTCCCTCCTTCTATTTATCGGGAAATCAGAACTCGCGGCCTCACGAGTTCAAAGTTGAATCTTGGGTCCTCAAATCCCCAAGACCTGAGAAATCAGTCAATGCTGACTTCCTCTTTCCGCTATCGAGACTTCAACCCTATCACGTCTTCGCAACTCGCAATGCCAAACACTTGGTTTTCTGCCTTCCGATACCCGATGTGCCGAAATGCCAATGTCGCTTCCTCGCAACCTTGCCTCCTCGTGACCTCACTACTCATGGGGTCAATTATCCAACTCTCCAGCTTCCAAGTCCCGAGATGTCGAGACTCGCGATCGCGCCCCTCGCAACCTCACCTCCTCGCGAGATCAAATTCTCAACTTTCCGGCTCCCGAGTCCCGAGATGCCAACACTCCGATTTTTGCTACCTCGCTACCTTGCAACTTCGCATCTCACAGGGTCAAGTAAATTTTACTTTAATTCCCGAGACCCGAGGTGCCGATGCTCACAATCTCGCCTCCTCGCAACTTCACCACTCGTGAGATCAAATATTCAACTTTCTGGCTCCCAAGTCCCGAGATGTCGAGACTCCGATGACTTATGCCACCTGTCCTCCACTATTACCTGTGGTCCCACACTACTTACGTAGTTTTCAGGACCTCACGTCTCACGCACTCACGATTCCCGTCGTCAAATATTCCGCTCCTTTCTCACGATGGCCCGATAACCAATCTCACGATGGATCCAATGACCCCTAGCTATCTTGGATCAACGACTCGATTCGTTCTGAGCATCGAACTTATTCAATCTTGTGCTGTAACTTCCTGGCACCTCTGTGAGATCTGACGACTCACAGAAACTCATGGATTCTCCATGGAGAATACCGACCTTCTATCCTTTCGGACGAAATGTATGAAATGGTTAAGTGTTCCTTCACAAAACTCATTCCCCTATGCGTAACTTACGATACTTCTTGCCAACTTCTCGGTATTTTGTCCTTCAACAAACTCAAAGTCCTATTCCCTCTGAGCTTTCCCATGACTTTCAAGTCCTTCTGGGAAATCTTTTGCACGCACTCCTTGTGGCGAATCTTCAACTCTGTCTAAGTGTTGAAGTCTTTCTCGACCCTGCACACTCTTGCAGCAGAAATATTAATTCCCTTTGCTCATAATCACAACTCTGAGACTTCTTCTTGCCTGCTCATGCCTTGCACAGATCCTCTGTGCCTACCTGCACCTTCAAGGGAATGAGAATAAAATCTTTCTCTACTCGAACCCTTCTGTCAACGCACTCCTTACGGACACTTCGACTGCACTCCTTGCAGGAATCCTCTGGCTCGATTAGAGAAACAATTGAGACTCATTTACTCTTCCTTCCAGACTTCAATTCCACCATGAAATCACATATGAAGCATATAAAGACAAACGTATGACAGTAAAAAAACATTCAAGAGCATAACATCATTTTACAGAAAAACAACAAAAATCCATGAACTTGAATCAAGCTTTCTTCTATTAATTCAAACATCTATACATGGGTGTTTTTCATACAATTCTCTGCATGCTCCTCTTTCTGAATGAATGATAATGCTGCTTAATGTTACAATGTACAAAGGAGGGTGTCTATATCCGTTTTCCCTCTCGAACTCTAAAACTGTCTAGTCTAGAATTAAATTCCTATCTAACTGCATTAAATCTATTGAATGCCGACTATCTACTTCAGACAAGAGCGTATGGCTCGAGGTCTGAAACAATATACAAAAGGTGCTCCTTCATAAATGATCCATTGAAGATTTGCGCAACAGTTTCCAAGGCGTTTCAAAATTTATGTTGGCTTGTCCAGCGGTTTTCTTGCTTTTGCTCTGGCTCGCTTGATGAGTCGGTGATGCTCCTGCATCAATAAAGCTAAAGATGTAACCGAATGATTAAAATTAACAACTGATTGATTTTCAAATCACTTTGCCTCCTTGTGTTTCACGATTCAGACTATTAAATATCCGTGGCAAGGATGGTGGAAGGAGAGGAGAGTTAGCATATAATTCAATATGTAAGCAGCGTATGATAGTACATAACATATTTTGAGTAAAGATTAATGGAATGTCATTTTATCTCCATATGTTGATTATCTATGATTAAGAATGAGTTGAGTTGTTAAAGAGATTTTTGATCTTATGTTTTGAAGTGTGAGTGAGAGTAATGTGTGTGTTAAAAACAAGCTTCCTATAGACTTCAGTAGCTGACCTGTTGAAGTGGCAAGGGCCCGCCGCCCAACAAAGATCAACCTCTTCATAGATTAGCATTAGTGTTTGTTTTCAATAGTATAAACATTGAATTAGATAAAGCTTTAACTCTATTAGATGATAGCAGTACAACTTAGATTAAGATTTCCATTCTATAATTGTTTAGAGATCTTTAATTTCTCTATTTTTGCATATGCTTTGTTTTATGTTCTCATTAATTTGATTTCTTTGAGTGATCATAGATGTTGGCAGAAATAGTCAAAACTAGTTGGGTAAGAACTAGTGAAGTTCATTGTGAACCACAGTAGAACCAACATATTGACTATTGAACTACCCATGCTATGTTGATTGATGTGTGATTTCCTTTCAGAAGGTGTGGATTGCATAGTTAGTTTTCTGGGTCAGACATCAGAGTTGATCTATGAAACCAATTCCATCTCATACTTGCATGTGCCATAATGGAATAGATAGCCTCTCTGTGAAGGACAACCAAAGTGCATTGTAGTTTGCTATTTTGATTTGTTTCTAGAATACATAATCTAGTTTGATTCTATACTCATGAAATTAGGAATTACCTTTCTTACTGGTGTCTTGTAACTCTGTTGATTACAAATCCCGAATTGATAATTAATGAGTGCATTATATTAGACATATAAGTAGCACAACAATCTTTATAACATAAGATATAAATATATATAATAAATAAGTAGTTATTTATTATCCAAGGAAGACGTCCTTTCATGAATGGTCACCATATGTTCTCTATATATGTCACATATCATATTATATTATAATGAAAAATCAACATTGTATGAGAGCAGGATTGAGATTGACTCCCTCACGGGAGGTCCAAGGAAAATAAGAAAGATAGATTACGTTTTGTGTGAAGATTTTTAACATCATAAAGATCATATATGATTGCTACAATACAGACTAAGTCTTTTCCAAAACTTGTTTTGGGCCTCGACTTCCAGTTGTCGATTAGATTAGATTCAACTGTTAAAGGGTATCAAGCAAGACTACCATTGGCTCTCATGTTGAACATCACTACCAGGTTGAATGTTCTTCCAAGGACATTTTTTATTACAAATTTCCATTGGATAATAATGGAAGTTGTTGTTAGAAAGTTTGAATTTGCGTGTGTATAACTTATTCGCAGTAGCCCTCGGGGGGCACCTCAATTTGCAAGTGTCATGATATGAAGTTTTATGTTCGATGAGGTTTCAATTTCAAATCCCCCTGACTTACCCATCCTTGAAGAGGCATACGTATGGCACCTGGAGGTTATAGTGGTAGCCGTCAGAATTGACCCCGTGTCATGCAAGTATGAGACTGCCCAAATGTCTATTCCGCCAAATCCAAAAAAAAAAAAAAAAAATATTTGCAGCTAACCCAAATAATAAATAAAATATTTTTATTTGTTGAGTAACCAGAAATCCATCCTAAAACTGTCTCCAAGAGTAAATCGAACATGGGATACCAATTAATCTTCGAATTGAACCCATTGGGTGATGTTGGGAATGCCCTCATTGACAACAAACATCATGTATTGTCCAAGTGGTGCAACCACTCCACTCGGAGGAGCCATTACCGACAATGAGTAAAAATTCATGGAGTTGGGGAGGAGGGCTGGCATGGAAGTTGCGAGGGTGACCAATCTCTGGTTCATGGAATAAATATCTGTGGTGAACAACGAAGAGTAGATGCTCACTTGGACAATGTTGGCGGAGGTCATATTAGCACGCACAGAGAAAACCACCCTGAAGGAGGCACCGTAGTTGATGGAAGTGGAGGAAACAGAGGTTATCTGAGAGTAGAAGATGACGTAAAAAGACTCCAGATAGTAAGGGTTGTAGCTTTCTAGTCGAAGCTTTTTTGGGAAAGGCATTCCGGTGAAAACGTAGCCGAAGTGGGTGTTGGAGCTGCCGAAGAGAAGTCTTCCATCAGTGAATAGACTTGAGGAATGGTACAGTCTAGGGATGGTGGTGTTTGCAAGGTTAAAGAAATGGCGTCGGGTCGGTAGAGTAAAGGGGAGAAAATGAGAGTGTTGACTATGTCCCACCCAACGATGCCTTTCTGGGCATCGTTGATGATGATCACTTCTCCTTTGGGGAGGAGGAGCATGTCGCCCATGGTCCTGGGCCCTGTCATGTTCTCCATGCTCCAGACAAGATTGGGGTTTGTTATCACCATTCTTTAGAAGTTTTTAAGGGTCGTCGTTAGCATGTGGAACAACGATGATGTATTTAAAATGAAAGTGAAAGGCGTCTTGTCGTTGAAATGTATGTATGCCGCCACCATGCTTGTCTTGGACAAGAGCTTCCCCTAGTTAAAAATACTCTTGATTTCGGACATGTTTGATCTGTTTGGATTGCATTTTCTATACAAATTGCACATAGAGGGGAGTTACGGCACGAAGCTTGGAATGGTTGTGTATGTTTATTTTGGAAGCCTTTTTGTTCTTTCAAAAGCTCAAACTAATAAGATAGGTCTTGGGAGATAGTTCTTGGGTTGAAGGCAAGTGGATATCCCTTCATATGGGTCATTTGTGCATCTAATGCCAATGGGTCATATATTGTAGGATGAGATCATGAGGTATAATACCAAGAATCCTCATTTGTTTAATTGGGATCGGTTTGTGTTGAGCTAGACATGGGTGCATGTGCAAAAATTTCTCTCACATTTGGTGAGATTAATGCAAGTATTTGGTGTGGACTGATCAAGATGGACATGGGAAGAAATGACAAACACCCTTAGTCGATATCACATGAAGCTTGTGTCAATGTGTTGATGTTTAAGGCAACATCATGAGAGATTCTCACTGGAGGGTCATGTGTGGACTAGTAGGGGGGAATGTAGACTTCATCATGACATGCCTTAGATGGTCAAATGAAGGAACAATGACATTGGTTTCACGAGGAAACCTTGATATGTCTTGGGGGACATTGGTTCCATTGGGGAACCTCAATGTTTCCTAGAGGTGTTTGAGGCAACATCATGAGACATTCTCCCCAGAGGGTCCTATGTGGACTAGTAGGGGGGAATGTAAGATTCATCCTAACATGCCTCATATGGTCAGATGAAGGAACCAAGACATTGGTTTGATGAGGAAACCTTGATAATTTTTTAGAGACATTGATTCCATGAGGGAACCTCAATATGTCTTAGACATTGTTTTCATGAGGAAACCTCTGTATGACAAATATGGTCCAAGATGACTTAGCTTAATTGGCCCTAAGGGACTAGCCACCCCTTGTAGGATGAGCTAGCTCAAGTGTTGTGTATATCAACTACATCCCTAGTCAGAGACATATTGAGGTGAGCAGAGATATTACCTTTGAGGAGGAGGTAGCCTTCAAAAGATCTAGAGGATCTCACATGGAGATTGATAGTAAGAGACATGAAGAGATGGTGTCTTCTCCCCCTCACCCTCCAACAATTCACAGGGAGACAATTGAGCCTATTGATCCAATTGATGTCGTTGATCATGTGGATCCAGTTGATGTTCCCAGAGATATTCCAGTAGGTCAGAATATACCTGCATGGGCTCATCAGACTTTGTAGGAGGCAGAAGGACATGCAACTCCTCGTGGTACCTTCTAAGAGAGAAAGAGACCTTAGACATATTCTTTTTATGCCACAACTATGAGCCACATCATTGATTTTGAGCCTTCATGTTATGAGGAGGCATCTAGTTATCCAGTATGGAGAGATGTCATGATGGAGGAGTATCAATCCATCATGAAGAATGATGTGTGGGATATTGTTCCAAGACCCGAGGGGAAGTCTGTAGTGACTTCCAAGTGGATCTATAAGATCAAACACACAACTGATGGGAGCATCAAGAAGCACAAAGGAAGATTTGTTGCTAGAGGATTCTCTCAGGTGGAGGGAATATATTATGAGGAGACATTTTCTCATGTTGCTCGATAAACTTCTATCCGGACAATTATTTCCCTTACAACATCCATGGGTTAGAGACTACATCAGATGGATTTGAAGACAACCTTTCTCAATGGAGAGATTGAGGAAGAACTATGCGTCGAGCATCCTGATGGTTTCGTGATACATGAGAAGGAGTCTCATGTGTGCAGGTTGAAGAAGGCCATGTATGGACTCAAGCAGACACCTCGAGTTTGGTATGCAAGGATTGATGGACACATGATGAGTTTGGGCTTTAGAAAAAATGTTGTTGATCTCCTGGAAGATACCTCTGAGTCTCTGACCATTACCATTAACCTATTTTTTTAAACTCTTAACCAATTAAAAAAAAAAAATACATAATAATTACTTATAATACTCTAAACCACAAAAAAAAACATGTATTTCAACATTGTCAAAGTAAGATATGAACTGGGATATAATAACATTAAATGCACTTTTAGCAACCAAATTGGCTCTTGATAAATCCAAGTGCAAATCGACTCAAAGTGCATTGTTTCAAGTTCGACGAAAAAGGAAAAGAGGAAAGAAAAATGAGCGAATTATTAAGTTTTGTGCATGCATTCATTGATAGTAGTAAATGAGTAGAAAACCAAAACTATTAGTGGAGTGATGATTGGACTTTGGAGGTGACTAACGATTGAACATAAACCCAACTCACAATTCAAATCATTGAGAACTTTTAAGGCCTGCAAGAGTTCATGGCTGAAGTGATAAATTTTTGTTGAAGGTTTAAAATTGGATGGATACATTATGATAGCAGTAGTCTAAACGTTCTATCTTTTTGGTTGTTTTATAGTAACGTTTTTCATCTGATTTTGTCTGAAATCCAGTGATGAATGGTTGGATCTGCATATTTGAGTGGCCAAGTTTTCATAATTCGAGTGCCCCAAAGGTTTTTTCGCACGCTGAATCCATTTATACATTCAGAAATACAATTTAAACAACATAAAATATATATTTTGTCCAAATTTACATCGTCGAATTCTAGCAAAAAAACCTAAAAGTTAAAACGTTTAGCCAACGCTCATTATGATATTGTTAGAGTCGTGATTTAGAATATGTGAAAATTTGACTCATCTTAATTTTAAAAGATACATTCACTGTCAACTCTTAGTTTGCATAAGCATGTCGTACCACGTGGAGAAGCAGAGTTGGCATCATTAATCTTTCACCAAAACACTCCCATTTTACACGTTTTATAGTGACGTGACAGTGACAAATGTTTATGCATAGTTGGAATGTATGCATTTGAATGGGTATATTAGTCACTTGTTTTAGAGAACGATATGAGATCTATTATAAAATAGAGTATACAAATTCAGTGTGAGAATAGATTTTCCATGGGCTTAATTGTTGTGTAGGTACCTTCAAATAGTAGCGTTATTAATTTGTTGGAGAAGTTACATGTGCTTGTATTTTCTATGGGTAGAGAATCTTGTGAAATTGCATCAATATTCAATATGTATTTTAATAGAGTTGCAGAATGCCTTCTTTAAGTTTAGCATCACAGAGTTTCGCCTGTGCAATTGTCATTGCAAGTAAACTATCCAAGTTTTTAAATCAATTTTGAATACCATAATTGTAGTGTGTTTTTGATTGGCATATTGTACATAAGAACACAAGAAGTCTAAATTGAACATTGTTACAGTGCACTTGAATGTTGCAATTGGAATTGGTCCTAGTTTTTTTAGCAAGCAAACCAAGAGTTAAAACCAATCCTAGAGCATAATCATTATTTTTTGCCTATTGATGATTAGAAGAAGAGAAGGTTTGCACTTAGAATTACATAGAGAATAATTTTTTTCTTTCATCCTTGTTCACCGGTGATTGTAGATTACAGACACATTAAATTGTTTTTTTGTTGTTGGCACACTTATTTATATGAGAGCAGGGGTGAATCAATATAAGGTTCCATTTTTTTTCTTACTAAACTGCACTTTATCAATTCATTACTTTACCAACCATAAGAAATCATCAAGCAATGTTTATAGATATGCAATGCATAGTACACAAAGATTTAACATGGAAACCCAAATGGGAGAAAACCAAAAAAAAACTTGTATTCAACTATATTTATTGGCAACAACCGGTTACAGACACCAATCTGTTTGTTTGAGCACCAACTCAACAACACTTGTAGGCAACAACCTATAGTTACAATATTTCCAGGCACCAACTATAACACCTTGTTTTCTGCCAAGATTGTAATTATGCTAAGACTTCATATAAGTATGTTTATGAAGCATGTAATTATGTTTTTATTTAATGAAAACACCAAAAAACCGTTGACTAAGAGGGAATGAGCTTGCAACTACTGGCCATGATACACAAGTGGGAATTGATGAAGTAGGGATTGATGAAGTGGCATGGAATGGGAAGCTAAGTTGTTTTTATGAAGTAAACATGAAGCTTGTTTAACAAGCTATCTTATGCTTGCTAAGCCTAAACTCATACCTTCTAGCATGCTTGATATGAATGAGTTGCATGATTAGTTATAGAAGGATAAGGAAGTGGTTTAGGCAATTAATGGTTGTTTATGGCTTGGTATTTTGGAGAAGAAAAAGGCCAATTAGATGACTTGAAAACATGAGATTTTGATTTCCCTCCTCATAATGGGAACTACAAACTACAAGTTTTTTCTGCAGGAAGGCCATGGGAACCCTAAGGAGATCGGTCAAGGAGACCACAAATGGAGAAGAGAGACCAGACACTCAACAATAAGGGTGTGGTATCAAATATAGAAGGAACACACACATGAGAGCTGAGAAAATAAAATATGAATCAGATTCATGAGAAGCAGACTCACAAAGAATAGCCGCTGAGAACAGAGGAGTTTGAGATCGTAGATTGAGAAAAAGTGAGAGGTTTCCTTGAAGAAAATAGGAAACTCATCCAACTTGAGAGTGATCACCCTGAAGTAGAGAATACTTGAATCTAGACTAGAGAAATAATGGACTACATTTTGGTGCTTACTAGATAGAAACCAACACTGGTAAGGGGAGGTCCCTGATGGACTTTTTAGCAAAGACGGGACTCCTTTGTGTAGAGGAAATCTAGTTGAGAAACCACTTGATAAAATTGTAGAGTTGCTGAGCTCAGTGGAAAGGGCATAGCTTCTATTTTTGTTAGTGGAGGAAGGAGAGTAACCTTCTTGGATCATCTGAGTTGGAAGCTGTATGAATCATTTCCCTTGTGGTATCATGGCTTGGCATAGGGGTGGCATACTATAAGAAGGCACTTTGCAGTGTGGCCAAGGGTTGAGAGGAAAGGCGTCCTCTCTTAATTAGTCAAAATTGGAAATTTCTCTAGTTAGATAAGTGTATAACTTGTTTTATTCAAATTGTGTACGAATTATGTATGTATGTGTGTAATTGTATGGTTAATGGGAAATGTAAATCCTTGTAATTGACAAAAGGAATATCTGAATGGTTGGTATGAGTTGATGATACCTTGGTATCTTATCAAACAGTGAGCTCATTTAAGTGTGGATATTTTTGTCCCTCATAACCTTGTGGATTTATAGGAAAGCTTGCAGAACATGGACAAAAACATCATTTAACCACTGACGTGGGTGTCTTATTGGTTGGGGAAATCCCTATGAGGAATAGAAAACTCTAAATCCTGAGGAGGTTCCAATATTTTATAGAAATCTTGCAAGATATGTAAGAACTACCTTTTGATCAATATTAGTTGGTCTTGATAGTCTTAGAGTAGGCATATAACTCCCTGAGGACCGATAAAGTCTTGAAGAAACCATGAATTTGGCCAAGTTCCTAAGATGGGTATTAACTAGTAAAGAAATCATGTGATGCATTTTGAGAGATTACAGTTGTTGATTCAACTGGATGAGTAAATATCAACCCTTCTTTAGGAGGGGAATTATCATCAGGATTGATTGAGTTACATGACTTAAGAGAAGTCCAAAAATGACGGTGAGATTCTAGAGACGAGATCTGGAATGTTGTTCTCGAGGCATCATCGTCGAAGTATGGAAGGTTGTTAAGACAATGTGTTGGCCAAAAGTGTCAACAACAATAAAGGCTTGAGAAATAATAATAGTCATTGATCAACACATAGGAGAGAGAGAATATTTCCATCGTGGATGTGTGGTAGGTTCTTGTTGGCACAGGGGAAAACCCAGGGTTCAACACTTCAACAACGCACCAACAAAACCCTAACTATTGACCCTTTCGGAAACACCTGCGAAGCATATGGAGTCTCACTTGAGGTAGAGGTAGGGTGGGGTTGTAGGACTCAAGTGTCTACAACCTAGTTGGGACATAGATCTGTGATTACATACTTCAACAGAGCACATAGCCAATAGCATTCATCAAGTTCTAACCCTTATTATAGATCAACGCAGTAGTAACCAAGATTTAAGCACATCTAATCATTTAATACACAACATCAGAGAATATCTAACATTCATTCATATATAAATCACTAAGCATCAATGAATCAATCTATCAGACATCAATATTAAGAACATAAATACATAAACACCATGAATAACACTGCGCAAAGCACAATAACACAAGATATATGTGGTTCACCCTAGTGTGGGGCTACATCCACCAAATATTCTCTTCTTTATGAGTCTCTTTCAATATCCTTACAGGCACCTAGCTACAGAGCCAACTCCACACAGGACAAGAGATCTACACGCACCTCGCCAGATCCTCCTTCCCCGAATTAGGTCAAAGCACAAAGCCTTACATAGTTTGTGCACAAAACACTTACAAAACTCTTGCACTTAGCTCTGAAAACCTTAATACATTCATGCACTAAGCCACACCTTGGACTGCCTTCACTCTAAGACATATCTACTTATTTATACATTACAAAAAGGGCCTAATCATGGGTGAACCCATGGGATGACATCCCATACCCATTACATAAACCCTAAAATCCCCAAAAACTCACAAAATGGGTGAGATCCTGCAATCATCGCTTCGCCTGGACACTTTGTCTTCAACCAGCCTATTGAAGTCCAAAAAATGGTCAAGCACGACCAAGGTTCTCTCAAAACTTAGTCTAGGACCAATAGGCCCCCAATACTCACTTGTGAATCATCCCAAGTCACTCTGATCTAGGAAACACTACTTTGAATGCCTCGATCTTAGCTTGATCTGCCTCAACTTGTTTCTTCGTCAGAGCCTCCTACTCGAAAAACTCCTAAAGTACTTGCTCGGTGGCAGGTCCTTCCAGGCATTGTTCTATTGTTGTGACCACCTATTCCAATTGTGTTTTTTGTCCCTCGATCTCTTCAAAAATTATGTAGGCTTCATCCTACACTGGATGGAGTCTCTGTGTCACCTCCATAACTCATATTTGGATGGAAGTGACCTATTGCTGAACTGCATGTGGCTCCTGTGACCTTCTCATCTTATCCACAGTCATAAGCTGCTTCAGCTATGCTTACACAGTTGACACTTGTTTCTTTGTCTCCTAGAGTTTTTCCTCTAATATCCTCATCTTTGGGTCTTATGAAAGTCTCTCATAGTTCTATGCACTTCAATCACTGAGTTTCTTGCATTCTAAGGCTAATGCCCTAATTCTTTCTAATACACTCCTGGCATTTTCTTCCCTTCAATCTCATACTTCTTGCAGATTGCTCGACACTACTTGAAGTTCTAGCACTGCTACTCTTGCTTGGAGCTATTGAATAACCTCAACAAGCTTCCCCACTTGGCTCTCAGTTGTCTCTTCTTCCATCTGTGCCAAGCCTGACATAGAGCAAAGTCCTCTAGTTATTGCCTCTCTCACCACAATCTTGTCTACAAGTAATTGTTCATTCTCCTTCTGGATTTTCTTCTTGTCTTCTTCAAACTTCTTCTGAAGGTCATCTATCTCTTGTTGTGCAACCCGAAGTTTCTCTAAGTCCTCCTCCTTTTCATGCCTCAAGGCCTTTGTAGTCTACTCCTTTACCTCCTGGACTCGACGAAGTTGAGTCTCTGTGGCATCTGCTAATCTATGTAGTTGGGTGGGCTCATCCCCCAATTCTACATTCTCTATTGAAGATGGCATAGTGGACACCGCACGGCTCGACTGAATATCTTGTTGGATGTCTTTCACTTCTTTCTCAATCCTGTCATACAGTGTTTCTTGTTTGGCTTCATGTCACTTCAATATTTCCTCTGAAGCATCTTCTACAGCTCTAATGATGAGATCAACATCATCTGTGGTGAGCACATTCTATGACTAAGGCTTATTGGCTTGGGACTTCTTCCGCACTGAGGGTTTCTACGGAGAACCCTTCCTTTTCTTGGACATCTTAGCCTCTGTAAGGGGATCCTTTGGCGGTGTTACTTTTCCCTCTTCTTGTTTTTCTTCTTCCCCTTCCTCCTCTTGGGTTACATTGTTGCCTCCTCCTAGGTGAGTCAGATGCAGTTTCCTCCGATGTGATGTTCTCTTATGCACTGTCTATGTCCTACACTTCCTCCTTTTTCTTCTTTCTCTTTGGGTTGCTTGCTTTGTCATACTTGGTTCGGGTGAGCAAAGGGCTTCCAATGATGTCAAGGTTAGAAAGATCTGTCTTCTCGACTGGTACAAGGAATTCGACAAGCCATTCCTTGGTTATCTCCTCCATGTCTTCATCAGTCAATTTGTAATAGGACTGCAACTCCTCTTTTCTTTCATCCCTCTGCGTAGTGATGTAAATGAAGTGTCGATCTACATGGAACTTTTCTAGTGGCCTGTAAGTATGAAAGGTGTTCGGGGTCATTCGGGGGAATGATTCAATGGAGCACTTGAGCTATAAGTAATAAGTGTGGAACACCGCATTTGATTGCCATTGCTTCACCATGTCTCTTGTACCATAATGTGGTGAACCTCACGGCCAGTGGTTCTGATGGCTCAACTTCAGGGAATGTCTCTCCCTCCGACATCTCCCAAGTGACAAATGATATTAAGATCAACAACAAACTAAAGTGGAACTCATAGCCTTGGTCCTGCACTTCGTGACAGTCCTTCTCCAACTAATTGATGAGGTAGCTCTCCCAGTTCATCTGCGTCCCTTTGACGCACTTCCCTGTAAGGTTGACTACGAATCCTTTTACTTGCATAGGGTGGTTATTTCTGACGATATTGCCTACTATTAACTGACAAGCTAGGTGCATTGTGCCATCTTGAATGGAGGATACCTTGTAGCCTTGCTTCCCTTTCTCCACATCTCCATACGCCTCCTTGATGTGCTGCGCCAAGGAGAAATCTAACGTCTTCCATGGGTAGAATTTATGAG
Source organism: Picea sitchensis (assembly GCA_010110895.2). NCBI lineage: Eukaryota > Viridiplantae > Streptophyta > Pinopsida > Pinales > Pinaceae > Picea > Picea sitchensis. Next base: position 97,390 of record SNQJ01S0022076.1, on the reverse strand, counting down.
GGTCTAGTCTCTGCATGCTTAGTCGGGTGATCAGGTGGATCAACGTCAGATCCACATTGATGCACCTATCCAACCAAATATACCCGCCATGGTAGCACAACAGGAGGAGTTTAACGAACACGTTCACCTCCTAATTTCTGCCGAAGTGAGGGATCTTCATGACGTTCAAGATCATCGATATTACAATCTCCTTGATCCACAACTGGGGAAGTATCTTGGGCTTCTTCCCAGTCATCTTCATCAGGCAGTGATGCAGTGCGAGCATCACATAATTCTTTCTGTCATTGAGGTTGAAATCACTTATCTTTATAGCTAGGATCAATCCCAACTACGGTCCAACTGCACATATCCCCTTCGGGAGGTATGTTGTGATGAGCGTGTACTCAAAGTCATGTGAAACACTGTCATGACTAACCACGCCATCCAGAGGCAAGATGTATTCGAGCAAGATCGACGGGATCTTCTCTGCATTCGCCAGATCATCGCGGTGCTTGCTTCTTTTCTCAGTCGTTGCTCAACTAGATCGACATGCAGTCAAGGGGGATGTTCCTCCCATCGATGAGGCTTGTATTCTTGCAGACATGACCTTCTCATCCATAAGTTTGATCAAGATTTCTTCTACCAACTTCTCTACTGCGGTAAGGTCGCCCGACATGCACACTCGTAGTCAAAGAACTCGGGTAGGAAAACAGATACTCAATGTGGTCAAGTCAATGGTGAGGTCTAGATAGCATAGGGTGGTCTGTGATCACTTCTCTATTAGCTCGAATATCTCAATTTGAAAAAGTGGCCCTAGTGAGGAATTCGATGGATTAAATAAGCAATTTCATAACAAATTCCTCCAACAGGAAGGAATGCCTCAATCAATATGATTCCATCCATTGTCACATGGTCCCAATGGTCCAATGGAATTCTTTCCATAAATAATTATGTTTCTATCCATTTCGGAGCGTCATTCTACCAGTTGGGATGCCTCCAATGGTCATATATCTTTGTCATGGCGAAGTGCCTTTCTACAAAGTTCTGCTAAACCGGCAAGGTTCAAGTTATGCAAGCCTGACTTCTGCGAAGTCTTCTCTGGAACTTCCTGAAGTTTTTCTAACTTTTCCTTGTTCTTGTTGAGATTTCTTGCCTTCTTTCCTATGATCTGAGTCTCTGGATTCCTCTTTCCATTCTTATTCTTATTTTCTCTTAGCATAGTAACTTTTCACTACTGAGGGTCTTCCAAAGGGTTCAAATGTAATACCTCTTCGTTTGCTACTTCTGGGGTAGGTTCTCTTCTCTCCTGCATGGATAGGGTTTTCAAGCCTTCCTGCATTGTTGCAACTTCAACAGCTAAGTCTCTGGCTCTCAGTTTCTTCGAATTGTCCTCTTGTTCTTCTATTAAGCATGATATTATCCTAGCCATGAAGTCCCTCTACAAAGTTCTGCTAAACCGGCAAGGTTCAAGTTATGCAAGCCTGACTTCTGCGAAGTCTTCTCTGGAACTTCCTGAAGTTTTTCTAACTTTTCCTTGTTCTTGTTGAGATTTCTTGCCTTCTTTCCTATGATCTGAGTCTCTGGATTCCTCTTTCCATTCTTATTCTTATTTTCTCTTAGCATAGTAACTTTTCACTACTGAGGGTCTTCCAAAGGGTTCAAATGTAATACCTCTTCGTTTGCTACTTCTGGGGTAGGTTCTCTTCTCTCCTGCATGGATAGGGTTTTCAAGCCTTCCTGCATTGTTGCAACTTCAACAGCTAAGTCTCTGGCTCTCAGTTTCTTCGAATTGTCCTCTTGTTCTTCTATTAAGCATGATATTATCCTAGCCATGAAGTCCCTTAACTCTTTATTTTTTTGTTATGTGGCTGTCTCTTCTTCTTTTCTTTGAATCTGATCTTTCTCAATCCAGGTGTTTCCTAACAAAAGTGAAAAAGGGGTGTTGTTCTCAAAAAACTTAATGAATTCAAATTCTTCTTCGGTCGATGTTCCAAGAGCTATAATAGATACGTTAGTAACTCTTCCACACAAAGTTATCATCTTTCCTTTAAAAAATCCTATCCTTCCCATTGAAGGAATCATAGCTGGCTTTCCCAAAATTTCCCAAGTACTTTATGGCATAAGATTCACATGTGTTTCCTCATATAATACACAGTCTATGTCGAAGTCTCCTATTCTTGTTTTTATGCACTGCTTTTCTTTTAATATCTCTGGTAGACTGATGTTTCTGTGATCATTCAGGGTTTCTTTCATCTATAATAACATAGATTCTGATTCGTTCTAGTTTTCTAACATATCCCTAGTTTCTTGACCTTCTTCATGGTTTTCTTTTCTCATGTTCATATTTTCAACTTTACCAATCATTCTAGGTCAATCCAAAACATCATGATCAATGGCTTTACAACAAACACAAGTAGGACCTACACCAGGGCATTCCTTAGAATGATTTCTCGGTCTTCTGCAACTATAACATAGTGTCAATCCTCTCTTTCTTTTAAATGATCCCCAACCTTTCGTGTACTGTGCACTAGGATCACAGTGATGGACCTGCAAAAAATTCTTTCTATGGTCCTGCATCCACTTGTTAGTCCAATTTTTTTTTCTATGCATAGGAATAACATATCTTTCACTATCTCTATCAAATTTATGCAGATCGAATCTTCTTTCTTCTAGTTGTGCCCTAGTTTTCAAAATAGGACAAAATCTATCAAACATACCTAAATTCATACTTTAGAAGAAAAAATTTCCACTTATCTTACCTTTACCAGAGCACAAAGATTTAAGATCTTACCTTTTTTCTTCAGATCGAGCTTCTCTTTTAGCACAGAGCTTCACAAGTTAGGTAGAATACTGTGCACTACAACAACAGATCTATGCACAGATCTTTTTATTTTTCTTCAGTTCCCAACAATCACAGTTTCAAGTCCCGGCAATGGAACCATTTTTTGGCATAGAGGCAGACCCAGGGTTCAACACTTCAACATCACACCAACAAAACCCTAATTGTTGACCCTTTCGGAAACACCTCTGAAGAATATGAAGTCTCACCCAAGGTAGAGGTAGGGGGGGTTGCAGGACTCAAGTGTCTACAACCTAGTTGGGACACAAATCTGTGATTACATACTTCAATAGAGCACTTAGCCAATAACATTCATCAATTTCTAACCCTTATTATAGATCAATACGGTAGTAACCAAGATTTAAGCACGTCTAATCATTTAGAACATAGCATTAGAGAAGATCTAACATTCATTCATATATAAAGAACTAAGCATCAATGAATCAATCTATCAAGCATCAAGGTTAAGCACATAAATACATAAACACCATGAATAACATAACACAAATCAAAATAACACAAGATATAAGTGGTTCACCCCAATGTGGGGCTACTTCCACTAACTCTTCTCTTCTTTATTATTCTCTTTCAATCTCCTTATAGGCACCCAGCTATAGAGCCAACTGCACACAAGACAAGAGATCTGTGTGCACATTGACAGATCCTCCTGCCACGAATTAGGTCAAATCACAAAGCCTTACACATTCTGTGCACAAAACACTTACAAAACGCTTGCAGTTATCTCTGCAATCCTTAATACATTCATGCACTAAGCCAACTACTCATGCACTGAGGCACACCTTCTACTACCTTCACTCTAAGTCCTATCCACTTGTTTATACATTACAAAAGGGGCCTAAACATGGGTGAACCCATGGGACGACATCCCATACATGTTACATAAACCCTAAAATCCCCAAAAAACAACAAAATGGGCAAGATCCCATGATCTCCACCTCACCTAGGTGCTCCATCTTTGACCAGCCTGTCGAAGTCCCAAAAATGGTCAAGCACAACCAAGGTTCTCTCAAAACTTGGTCAAGAGCCAACATTTCTTGTTAAGAAATAAAAGAGGTGACAACGTCATGATGAAATGGCGAGATAGTGTGGAAGCCAGAATAACTGTAGGGGTAATGCATGTTTCTAGTGGACTGATTGGTGAGACAGGAGTGGTCCTAAAGGGCCTAGAAACCCTTATGGAATCAATGGTAATCTAGACCGTGGGATCTGCAAAATGGCCGATTTTGACCATTCATTGGATATTGTCGAGCATGTTTGAGAAGCGTGGATAAAGGAAAGTGTTGACAATGATGAGGTTTGGGGTTGAACAATAGATATTGATCAGTGGATGGGTGAGATGAAATCTAAACCATGGATCCTAGTGGGACCCACTTGTATCGTGAAAGAGAGGTTAAAAGAATGGGCTCTATCTTTCATGCAAGTTGGATGCCTTGATATTGTTTGGATTAGTTGGAGGTTAAGTCCCAAGAGCCATTGGATCTGGAGTAGATCAGATAAGGGTGATCGTCTTCAGAATTAGGAAGTTATGTGAATGGCATTTCATGGGGAATAGAACTCGATGACGAAGAAGGGTTTCATGAATTTGGAACCTTTGATTAGAAATACAAATGGAAAGTACCATATTAGTACCACATCAATGCCACATCAGATGGAATGAGTGGTAGGGATCCATGTGGGTGCCACGTGGTAGTGACTTGGATTTAGCTAAATGAGGGCTTGGGGATTTAGGGAGGATGTAACTTGAGATATAGAGATTAGATCCAGGCATGGACACATTCATTTGGAAGCTCCAAGTGAAGAAATCCCATCTATGTCCCTTATAATTTAATAATATTTGAGAAAAGAAGAGAGAAATCTTAACATCCCACCATCCTAAGAGAAGGTTAGGGTGTCGGGTGTGTGACAAAGTGGTATCATAGTGGTGTTCAAGCTCTAGGATTGAATGGGTCACCAAGGTCACTTGATATTGTTTAAATAAATCTTCTATTGATTTCCTAACATACATAATTTCATCAGTGATGTAATTACTAATAACAGTTTTTGTTTCAACATGTAGGACGTACTGAAAGCAACAAAAGTGATTGGTACAACACAACATGGACGACACCTCACAAATTAGAGACAAAGACTCGGATGGTTAGAGGGACAGAGAAACTCCTTCAGATTTGATGGCCACTATTAGAAGTCTGAAGGAAGACAATGAAAGGCTTATGACAACCCAAGATGAACATGAAGAATTGAATGCAGTGTTACTGCAGAGGTTGTCTGAAATATAGAAACATATGCAACAATGCCCTAGTAATGCAAAGTTGTGACAGTCGGAGATGTTGAAAACCCCTTCGAATGCCTAGAAACACGGGCTGGTTGTCCTTCTAGTAAAAGGCATCAAGATGCCAAGAAACACAGATCAGGTGGAAGTGTTTCCATGGAGTCACCTAGCAGGAAGATTACTTCGGTAGATTTGTCAGTAGATTTGTCAAGTGTTCCAAAGAAGAATAAGAGGAAGAATTCTCAAAGTTCTTTAATTGAATAATTCAATAAGTATAAGCCGCCTACCTTCTATCTGGATAACCACACTTGTTGAGGGATTTTCCCCAAAAACAACATGATAATAGAAGGGTGTATAAAGTGCAGGAAGAAACTACAGTCAATGATGTAGCTCGAAGTGTGTTGATAATTTATGCAGTTGTAGAGAATCGACGGGAAGACCACCAAGCATCTGTGGTGGAATTAGAAGGTATTATTTCCAATCAACATATCTCTATTTTAATTGTCCCAAGTTCTAACATTAGTTATATTTCACCTCAGGTTGTTGAGGTATGTTCATTGCATAGAAAGAGACATGTGAGAGTGATGCAGCCAAAGCCTGAGATTCATTCACAAAATCAAATAAACCATGAAAATAAAGGAGAATGCAAAGAAAACAATCTCTTGTATTCCTTCTCCATCCTAACTATTACAAACGAAGTTCAACCCCTTATAACTACTATTTGGTATTTTCTAAAACAACTAATTTTTGAAAAACAATTATTTTTTAGAAAAACAACTAAATTTAGAAAATTATTGCATGAGTCTAAAACTGACCACTAAATAAGAGATAACTAGCGTGACACTGTTTTTCAACTCCCTTTTCTGATTAATCTCATAAAATAAGAGATAACTGATAATTGAAAAATTAAAAGTTCCCGCAAAAACACTAAAATCCCAATTTGAGGCCTTATATGAAAGAATTTGGCCCTGAAAAAGTGTCGAAACGATGTCCAATCGATAGATCCGATTGGCACGGAAGTGAAATCTTCGATACACAACTCCCCATAAAATTCCATCCAAAATGGATAACCAAGTAAAAATTTATGACCCTCATAAAATCCCCGAAAAATCCCTGCATTAGAGAGCATGGTTAGTCCAATTATCCACTGGAATAAAGAGGAAAGCAATTGAGTTGATCGAGGCATGTCTGATTGAAGTGAATAGACTGCAAACTCAGGAAGCCCTAAATATCCTATCCCTAGGCTCATAGGATGTACTATTGGGAATGGATTGGTTAGTTTCCCACAAGGAAAGGTTAAATTGTTATGAGAAGGTTTTGGAATGCGAAGATGAGGAAGGAAATGCAAGGATTTTGCAAGGAATTCCAAAGCTAGTTTCAATAAGGAAAATATTAGCATTGCAAATCAAAAATTTCAGTAGAAAAGGGCGTCCCTTGTACAATATACAAGTGCTTAACTCAATAGAGAGTAAAGAGTTGAAGGCTAAAGATCACCCAGTACTATGGGAATTCAAAGACATGTTTCCAGAGGAGGTGACTGGACTACCTCTGAAAAGAGATCTTGAATCTCAATATATCTTATTCCTGGAGCAGTACCAACATCAAAAGTGCCTTACATAGTGAGCACACTAGAGTTGGTGGAGTTGAATGTGCAACTAAAGGAAATGTTGGATAAAGGTTATATATGGCCGAGTGTGTCCCCATTGGGAACAACAATCCTATTTGTAAATAATAAGGATGGAACGTTGAGACTGTGTATCGACTATAGACAGTTGAACAAGATGACTATTAAGAACAAGTATCCTTTTCGTAGGATAGATGATCTCTTTGATTAGCTCAGAGGAGTTTCAGTTTTCTCAAAGAATGATTTGCAGTCGGGATATCAACAAGTCAAAATCAAGGATGAGCACATCCACAAGATAGCCTTTAGAACAAGGTATGTGCACAATGGGTTTGTGGTGGTACCATTCAGACTCATGAATCCACCAACTACATTCATGTGTTTGACGAATAACATGCTCAACAGGTATTTGGACAAGTTTGTCTTAGTTTTTGTGGATGAATTTTTGGTGTATTCCAAGAATAGAGAAGAGAACAAAGAACATCTCAAGATGGTGTTACAAGTGTTAATAGAATACCATTTGTACTCTAAGTTCAATAAATGTGATTTATTTCAAAGGGAAATCCAATATCTAGGCCATGTGATCTCAGCAGAAGGAGTGGCAGTGGATCCTAAGAAAATCAAGGCAATCATGAATTGGCCTGCCCCTAGAAATGTAACATAAATAAGATCCTTCATGGGATTGGTTGGCTATTATAGAAGGTTCATAAAGGGATTTTCCAAGATTGGTAACCCTATTACCTCATTGCAAAGAAAAGGGAAGAAGTTAAATGGCCACCAGAGTGTGAAGAAATATTCTAGTAGTTGAAGCATATTTTGACTAAAGCCCTTGTTCTGAAGATTGCAGACCTATAAAAAGATTTATTGGTTTGTATTGATGCTTGAAAGGAAGGAATTGGTGAAAATATCATGCAAGAAGGGAAAGTGATTTTTTATGAGTCATGAAATTTGAATGCGAATGAGCAGAAGTATGTTATACATGATCTAGAATTGGCAATTATTGTGCATGCATTGAAGATGTCGAGACATTACTTGCCCATGAAATGATTTGTCCTAATGACCGACCACTATGGTATGAAGTACTTATTCAACCAGCCAAGATTGAATGCTAGATAGATCAGGTGGATGGCATTGATTAGCGAATTTGATTACAAAGTCAAGCACATAAAAGGGAAGGAAAACAAATTGGCAGATGCGCTCAATCAAAGTGTCAAACAATACACTTAGAAACTACAAGTGTAGGGAAGTCTAATATTAAGTAGAGGATTAAAACCCTCTTGTAGGGAGATAAGTTTTTCACTCAAGTGGAAGAAGGGTTACAACAAGACCCTAGAGGGAATAAATATGAAGGGTATCATCTTGGAGATGATAGTCTCTTGTTATATAATAATATATTGTACGTGCCTAATTCAACAGATTTGAGGCATTTAATTATGGACAAGTTCCATAAAATTCCCTATGTAAGTTATCCTAGTTTCCAAAAAATGGTGATAGTGATAAGGTAGTTGTATTATTGGCCCAAGATGAAGAAGTAAATCACTCAACACATTGCCATATGATTGGAATGTCAACAAGTGAAAGTTGAAAACAAACATCCTGTAGGTCTATTGCAACATTTTCCTATTCTTGATTAGAAATGGGAAATGATTTCCATGGATTTCATCGTCGGTTTTCCAAAGACAATAAACCAACATGATGTGATCATGGTGGTAGTGGATAATCTAAGAAAGGAAACTCATTTTATCCCCATTAAATCTACCTTTAAATCCATAGATGTTGATAACATTTTATGAAGGAAATTTTGAGATTACATGGTTTTCCCAAGACCATAATTTCGGATAGAGATGCCAAGTTCACCTCATATTTTTGGAGAAGATTGTTTGTAGGCTTGGGAACACAATTGGCATTTAGTGCATCCTACTGCCCTCAAATAGATGGTCAGACTGAAAGAGTGAATAGAATATTAGAAGATATATTGAGAATGCATATTATGCATCAACCCAAATAGTGGGAGGATATCTACCTTTGGTAGAGTTTTCCTACAATAATGGTTATCAAGAATCAATGAAAATGAGCCCTTTTGAGGTCTTGTATGGCAGGAAGTGTAGATTTCCAAATAGTTGGGACAACCCAGTGGATAAGATCACACTTGCACCATAATTACTCAAGGTGATGGAGCAGACAATGGTTAAGATAAGACAAAATATAAAAGTAGCTCAAGATATACAAACGAGATATGTAGACAACAAGAGAACTCAAAGAGAGTTAAAATTAGGAGACCATGTGTATCTTTTAGTGAAATCCAAGAGGAGTTCTCTAAAAATGGGAATGTGTGCTAAATTGGCACCCTAGTATTGTGGATCATTTGAAGTACTGTAAAGAGTGGGACTAGTAGCATACAAACTTGCATTACCACCTACTATTAGAGATCATAATGTGTTCCATGTATATTTGTTAAAGAAATATGTACATGACCCTAATCATTTCATTGATTGAATGATGATATAGGTGGAACTAGAAGGATAATTTCATCCCAAACCACAATTCATCTTGATCAGGAGAGAAACAATGCTCCAAAACCAATCCATTGTGTAGGTCAAGGTGCAATGTAAGCACTTTGGAGTAGATGAAGCTACATGGGAGCTGGAAGATGCTAGGATATTGGCATACCTATTTTTATTTTCTATATAATTGTACATACATGGTGTTTTAAACATTGAGGAAGGTGTTTCTTTTAAGAGGGAGGGGAATGTAACACCCTATTTTCCCCCAAGGCTATAATTATGTTTTGATTTAATGAAAATACCAAAAAATAACTAAATGAGAGGGAATAGCCTTGAAATTACTAGCCATGATACACAAGTGGGAATTGATGAAGTGGCATGGACTGGGGCACTGAGTTGTTTTAATGAAGAAAATAAGAAGCTTGTTTAACAAGCTAACTTATGCTTGCTAAGAATAAACTCGTACCTTTTGGTGCACCCGATATGAATGAGCCACGTGATCAGTTATGGAAGTTCGGGGAAGTGATTGAGGAAGTTAATGGTTGTTGATGAATTGGTCTTTTGTTAAATTAAAGGGCCAATTAGATGACCTAACAGTAGGACATTATGATTTTCCCCTTCAGAATGGGAACTGCAGACTGTAGGTTGCATCTCAATGAAGGCCACAATAATCCCAAGGATATCGACCAAGGAAAATACCAAAGGTGGGAAAACGCCACCAGATACCACACATGGAGAGGAGATACTAGACACTCAGCAAGCAGAGTGTGGTATCATAGATAGAAGGAACACATGCATGGGAGCTGGAAAAATAAAATTTGAATCGGATTCGTGAGGAGTAGATTCATAGAGAACAAGCGCTAAGAAAAGAGGATTTCAAGAGTGCATCTTGAGAAACATTTATAGGTTTCCTTGAAGAAAATAGGAAACTCATCTAACTTGAGAGTGATCACCCTAAAGAAGAGAAGACCTGAATCCATACTGGAGCAATAATGGACTACAACTTGGTGCTTATTGGATAGAAACTAACATTGGTAAGGGGAGGTCACCAAGGAAATTTTTAGAAGTGAAGGGACTCCCTTGTGTAGAGGGACTCCCTCTGGAAAGGGGCTTGGAATGGGGGTGACATATTGTAGGTATGTACTCTACAGTGTGGCCTAAGGTTGGGATGAAAGGTGTCCTTGTTGGCACTCTGCATGGTTGTAAGACCCTAGGTTCAAGTTATATTGACCAACAAAACCCTTCAAACACCAACCCTTTCGACATCACCTACATGTAGATGAAGTCTCACCCAAGGTATCTATTGGGACTACAAGAACCAGGTTTCTACAGTAGTGAGGGAATGGGAGATGATCATTCCATTCTTTCTTACTTATTGGTTATGAGCACGTTGTTCTATCTTTTTTCTTTGTTATCTATTTAGTGAGTTCATATTCATATTACCATTATATTCCATAATAAAACATAAACCCATTAGTGTAACAGTCGTAACTATTGTTGTTTCACATTATTTTGGTCACCCATGTGATCAACTGACGATATGTGTATTGCTTACTCCTCTGTTCCTTGAAGCTATTGAAGCTACTAAAGAAATAAGACTTTCTCCCTGAGAAATAGAATCATCTCTCCTTTCTTAAAAACACTATCAAAGAAGATCATCGCACCTTGCCAAATGATAAGGGTTTGATGATCCTTGATCATTGCATGTTGCACCATAGTGGATTGAGGCGTCGTTGCAGGATGCTTGTGTTTAGGGTGCGACGATAATGATAATGATAATGATATTCCATATTTTGATAGGAATATGGAATGCGACTATTGATGGGAGTTGGGGGTCTTATTTATCTAAATCAAATGTGATTAGATGGGTGTCTATAGGATCTACTTCCCCCAATTGTGAAAGTAATTCCTTTCATTGGAAAGGTTATGTTTGAAGAACTACCATAACTGACATGGAAGCGGGTGACTGAGTGAGATTTTCAACAATATTGTAGCTATGGGCGGCTCTAGCATGAGGATTATGCACATTCCTATGAAAGGGTGCACGAGGAGTCTGAATGATGGCTTCAGTGTTAGGACGAGGGATCATCAATGGTTGTCCAGTTGGTGGCTGGGGGGCATTTGAAGTGGTAGGTAATGGATCAAAGGATGTATCGTATTGGTGACTGCGAGTTTGTAATATGATTTCCTTGAGGTGGGATAGGGTTTTATAATACCATCGGTGATGGTGGTGATATATAAGTGGGAGGTCCTTGAGGTGGACTTTGAGGGTTGGGAGCCCACTGAGGATTCATGGAATCTTTCATCCATTTGTAGTCGGCGATTTGAGGGAAATTGTGAGTGTAGTGGCCATATTATCCACATAATGCACAAAGGTAATTGTTTCAAAGGTTCTTTGTTCACCCTTGTCGTGGCTATAAATTATTAATATTTCCCCCTTAAGGGTTTTGGTTGGGTTGGTGTTGGTTACCCCCAACATAAGGGTTTTGTTGACGGGGTTCCCTCCTTGTCCCTTATTCCTATTCTTTCATTTCTTCTAGTTATTGTTGGGTTAGTGAGATGGATTGGTATTATTCAACTGTTCAAAATATTGAACTTGTTGAAGAGGGGAAGGTTGGATGAAATTGACCCTTGTCTGGTGTTGTCCATGTGGGGGTGCGACAAGTTGTGGTGGACCTAGGAAAGGATAGTATGGGTTACCTTGTGGGGTTCCATATGGGTTTTAAGAAGTAGAGGTGGCTCCATTATTACTAGGTGTATATGAAATTGTTGGTGGAGGAACTATTTGTGGGACAAGGATTGGTTGGGGAAGTGATGTGGGTATATCGGTACCCATGGGAAGAAGAGGAGGTTCCATGAATGGTGGTTTGCAGGGGGGGGGAGGATAATATGAAGCTCCCCCATATGGTTGAAATTATGGTTTCGTCCCATATGTGGGTACTGGCTATGCGTGTGGTTTATTATTAGCCATGGAGTCGATCAACCCATCAACAACATGCAATGTTCTAGGTTTCTATTTATCGAAGGGTAAAGGACAAGGATCATCTGAAAGGACCATGTATAGGTTCCCTGATTGGGAGTATATAAGGTCAAATTGTTGTTCCTTGGTGATGGCATCATCTTCAGTTTGGGGGAGGGATGTAGCCACATCTTTGGAAAGGGTAGGAATGAGCGATCAGAGGAAAAAATCTAGCCTTTGTTGTGGGGTGGTGTCCACTTTACAAAGGTTGTGATTTCTATGCCATTCATGAATGTGGTCTAAAATGTGAGTAGCGGTTTTTTGTTTACATTCTGGTAGGATATGAGACTTGGTATCATGACAGATGGGAAGTTGAAAAATGATAGGAATTCTTTGGCTAATGATTTAAAGGTTGAATGGGCTCCAGAATTCTCGTCCACATACCATTTGGCGGCTGTACATGTGAGGGTTCTCTGAAATAACTGTAGGTGAATGGAATATTCCATTATGTTATTGGAAGAACACCACAAGTGGAAGGAGATGACATGGTTGGTGGGGTCCTCTCCAGATTTCACTTCAAACTTAGGGATGTCTAAAGGTAGTTTTGTGGGCATATTCGACCAAGTGGGGTTGTGTAATATGGGATCATTTTTCAGTTTAGTTAGATCAGGGATATTGAGAGAAGACAAAAAGGGTATGATAGGAGTGGGTCCTGCCATGTTATGGGAGGAAGTAGTTCCTTGGGATCTTGTACTTTGTGAAATGTTTTGGTCACCTCATCCTTATGGTGGAGGGCTTGTTTGTGAGTTTCTTGGGATATTGGTTCCAAGAAAAGTGGCTCTTAATAACCCTGAGTCTAGTACCGTAGCACTAAATAGTTTATTTGATGGAACTATTGATGTCTCAATGAAATTAGGAACACCGCCCAAAATTGGGGGTAAGTTTCTCAAGCATCTAGAACGATGGGGATATTGTGGTTACCCAATGATTCTAGCCTAGAAGTGGGTGTGTGTAAATAGTGGTGAGGAATTATAGAACAAACTACTTTCAAATTACTTTCACAAATGTATTCATAAAACTTCATGTATTAAAGTGGTGAAAATCATACATTAAAACAATGTGGAAAGTGGGATGGGATTTTTGTAACTCCTTGTGGGGGAATAAAATATAAAATAACAAGTGCATGTGTCCTATCCGATGTAACATCCTTCCTCTCAAATAACACCAAACCTCTAAAAAATCTCTCAATAGTGGGGCCATAACCCACTTGAGAAGAAACTAGTGAAGGGACGAACAATCAATTATAATGAGGGATGAAGGGGTCATATCCCGAAAGTACTTGCGATATTTCCCAACAATCGTTCAAAATCTGACTGAGGTGTGATTTCATCCCACAACCGCCACCTTGGGTAGATAAATCCTAAGTTTTTTCTACTAATCTACCTCTATCAAACATGCCATTTAGATCTTCGGCCTCAAAAATTGATCACAGGCTGGATGCTTTCCAAGAGTTGGGTGACCCAAGGAGGGACGCACAAAACATTTGGACTTCAACCTTCAACCCTTCACGGGTGTCTCCCTGCCTTATGGTATAGTAATTCTTGAGTGGGAGGATTTTGGCACCCTAATTCACAACTTTCTAAGTTTCAAAATGAGAAATGATGATGGGGAGTTATTTAGATCCCTCTCCCCAAAATCGTAACTTAGACTACCAAATTCTTTTTTGTTCCTCATGTGGAGGTTATAAAGTGGGTTGATTATGGTTTTTTTAGAGTGTGAAAGAGGGTTGTGAAGTTGGGGTCATGGACCAACTTCGTTCTTTATGATGGTGTGCACAAATATATTTTTCTAAACAAATGAAGCTCACAAGAGTTTCAAGTATCTAGCAAAAAGGATTTTGAATGAGTGAGAGTGTGTGCAAGGAGTGGTGATGGTGAAACAAGTTTTTAATAAATTAAATTCAATATTTTAGCATGGTGGACATCATGTGGTACTTTACTTATCTTGTTTAGATAAATTACTAAATTTTTTCAAAATGACCCAATCCTAAGCTATCATGGTGGATATGATAATCCTTACTTGGACCCGTTATCTTCCTAAGGCATCTTGTAATCTAGAAAACTTGAAACTAGTATTATATTGTGAGCATGAGGGCATGTGTGGGCCCTTACAATTTATTTAAACTCCTTAGGTGGATTACTATACCAATTGAAAACTATCCTAGAATTGCATGCATGTGGGAATATGTGCCCTTATAACTCTTTTAAGGTTAATTTTCAACAAGTTAAGAAGATTGGCCTCTTTTTGAAAATGATTTGATTTACAAAGGGAGATGGAGACTTATCTAAGAAACCTCTTTTTTTTTTATTTCCAAGATCACACTAAGGTGAAAAGAAAGATCACACTCCAAGATTGGTTTAAATAGTCTTCTAGTCTCAGTTTAATGTGATGACTTTGTAAAAGAATGAAATCTTTGTTCTGAAATTCAAATGAAAAAGCTTTTAAGCCATCCACATGGAAACCAAGGAAATAAAAGATATTTTGGTTCCTTTTAATATCCCTAATTATCTATGTGTGATGTGAGGTTTATGTATGCAAGAATGAGATCTCACCTTACTTTTACTGGCTTTTACAAAGTGTTGAAATCAAATCTAAACTATTGGGTGGAAGTGGGCAACTCAAGCCTTAAAATTTTGCAAAAATAAGATAGGTGTGTGGCTAACAAAGGAAAATGGTGAAGAAAAGAGTGATAGAATACTCAAGAGAAGAGACTCCTAACACTTGCTATGGATTCCCAAAGTATTTCTACGAGGAAGATGGCTTCCCAAAGATAAAAATGAGAAGCATAGAAATACTCAAATGATTCTTCTTTTTTGCATACAATGGCCCTTTATTTATAGGAGGATGGAAACAAATTTATTAACTAGTTCCAAATGTGAATGGTAGGCCTTTGGAGGTACCTCCCATCCTTTTCAGTGATCTCAAAGAGCAATTTGGGGGAAATTTTGGGTATGGGGGGAGATCCCCTCCATCCCAAAAGTGGTTAAGGCCCCACCAAACTCATAAATGCGTCATTTCTGCATTTGCGTAGGTCTTTTTACTGTCATTCGCACAATGTGCACATCGTACACCATGTTAGCCCATGTGGATATGCACATGCTTCTTTTGTTAAATGTGTGTGGATTTCCAGAACCACTTTTACATAGTATTATGATTTTCTTTCCAAACTTAGTGTAATCCTTCATTGAATATTGGTAGTATGTTGTGTTTGTGTAACTATTTCTTGATCCATTTTCTACATTTATGGTGAGCCATTTTCCAGTGATAAAAAATCCCAGGGTAATGAAATGGTAGGACTTCAAGGCATTGTTGAAGTAAAATTTCTATCCCATGGGTTATGAAGAGGATTAACTCATGAAGTGGCAATATCATTGAAAAGAAGAAGGAAAATGAGTGAAAGAATACACTTTTGAGTTCAGGAAGCAGGCCATCCAATTGGGTATCTCTGTGGAAGAGATGGGAGTGGTGATGAAGTACCTTGGAGGAATTTTCAACCATATCCAAATACAATTGCAGCTTCATGTTGTGAAAAGAATAGATAAGGAAAGCAAGAAGGATCTCTACATTGAATTCAACTCTAAGAAAGGACAACATCACATGAACCAAGAAGAAACCAACAAGAGAAGAGATAAGAAGATGGCATCCACAACAGAAAAACGGAGGGATCCTAGGCCTTGTAAACATTGCAATGTAGATGTACACATGGAAGTGACGTGTTGGAAACTTCATCCATAATTATGTGCAAAGTGGCTAAAGTACAAGGGGAAAATCAAGGGAGCTACCAAGACAAAAGAAGAAGCGGTAGAAAGCACCTCTGATCTAGATGAATTTATGGTGTGCACCACATTGCAACAACCAAAGGTAGGTGGAGATAAACATGCATTATTCCGAATCAAAGTCCAAACAAAGAAATGAAAGGTAAATTCCTTGTTTGATAGTGGTTGTCAATGTAATATGGTTTCCAAAACATTAGTTGATGATCTTGGTATAGAAACCTATGATCTAGTGCAGCCAAGTTCACTAGTATGGTTGCAAGGGAAAACTATTATGAGAATCACTTGACGATGTAAAATCAAGTTCCCAATTAGTGCCAAATATGTTGATGAGGTAGAATTTGAAGTTTGACCATTGGATGCATGTGGAGTGATGTTGGGTAGCCACTAATTGTGGGATAGGGATGCTACCTTATACATGAGAAAAAACAAGTACCACTTGGTGAAGGGTGGAAAGGCATACCTCATCAAAGCACATCAAGGGAGAAAGATCATAACTCCTCTAGCAAAAAAAAATGGTAGACAAGTAGGAGACAAACCACCTTCATAAAAAATGGAATGGTGGATATGCAAAGACAAATGGAGGTATTCTGCTTCTGTCTCCTTAATGGTCCATCTTTTGGGGACCAAAATCCTTCAAATGGGGAGGTGTGTTCCAAATTGGATCTTGGAAAATGTTTGTAAATGTTGTAAATAAACATGTTTTAGTTTTTTTTTTTTCATTTTATTTTGTCTTCTAGCACAACGGGAAGGTGAAATGAACAACTCTGACTATTGGCCTTCCAAAGGAATCGCATTAAAAACATTGAGGGTTGTAGTGAAGAAAAAAAGAATGAAAGGATAATTTTGGGAGCCCAATAACAAAGATAAGATCTAGTGCAAATTGCTCGAAGTCAGGTGGATGAAGGAGTTAAAGACCCTGTCCATGTTGAGTGAAGGTATTGTTGGCAACCAATTCAATTTTTTCAATCGCCTTAAAAGATGCCTACACCTATGTCTCTTGAACTTCAAATTTTTGTCGCATTTTGCAAAAAGACGATATTTTCATTTCATGCGGCATTTACAAATTGGTTTCAATTTAGTTTTCACGACTTAAAGCGTGAAAACTCCTCCATTGTTACTTGAATTGTCATGATATTTTCATTGATATTCTGAAAGGCACTTACCTTTGGTTTGTTATTAAGTGGCTGGAATGATTTTTCGAACTATGTCCATTTACCTATTCTTATTTTGATTGCGCAACGTGATTTTTATTTTGATTGATAAGGTATTGAGCATGTAAATTTATGGGTTATATTTGATTTCATAAGGGTCATGGTTAATCTTGCTTTATATAATGTGATCCTTAAGCTCTTAGCTTGTCGATTTTATAAAATCATTGGTCACAATGTTATAAACTTTGATTACACATTATGCAACAAGCGCATGGATAACATATGAGTCTGATTTCATATTGAATGGCAATAGTTTGAATTTATGCAATGGCGCGTTGGTTTAACATTTGGGTTTGATTTAATGGTTTGAATTATTACAATGGCACGTATTTAAACTTTGGGTTTGATTTAACGTTGAACGTTCATGGTTTCAAACCATAGATTGATGTATTGACATATCACCCACCGTTTAATTCTTGGGTTGGACGAATATTTTGGTTATGATTGATTGAACAACGCTGTACCTTGCCATTACTATGCTGCATGGCGGTGATAATCCCACCACCCTCGCACACGTACATTAATTCATTCCCCTATCATCGTTCACAGCTGTTAGCCCAAACGGTTTTTGCTCCTGTGTATTGTTGTGTTCAATCCAAACCCTACCATGCGCCCGCACCATGGCTCCGGTCGTGAGGGATGAACCCAATGGTAGCCAGGCATTGTTGATGTTCGACGGTGCTTACAACGACCTTGAGGAATTCGGATGGCTCCCGTTCATACGAAAGTTTGATGGCTTTAACCCTAGCGTGGCTCGACAATTTGCATTAACCTTTGATGGCTGCTGAGCCAAGGTTGGGGATGTGCAATTGGAAATTGACGAGCAATTTCTCAGTTTAGCTACTGGTCTGCCTGTCACTGGGAAAAAATGGTCAAAAAATTGCAAAGTGGAATATGTCCCGTGGACATTGCTCTTCCAGTCATGAAGGGTGAGCTCCTGTGACAAAGGTTTGCCCGTAAATATGCTCAAGCAACACTGGAACGACCTACTGATGATAACCAAACAATTTATCACCTGCGAGGGAAGGTATGGGTTCATTTTCTTGTACCACCTTCGTCTACTGATGGTTTTCATGGGCTATGAGCTTAATATGCCTTACTACTTGCATAGGATTCTGTTTAAAATGTCTAAAAGATACAAACAAAACCAGGCCGACAGCAGCCTGTTTCACTTTGGATTGATTAAAATGATTGTTGTATGTCATTTAGGGTTGCACCGAGACTATTGGAATGATTTTATTATCTGCAATAATTTTGAGGACTCAAGCCCACCATAGGTTGACAAGCCTATGGTGATCGAGATCAAGTCTACACCCCTTGTGCCTTACAGTGCTCTGTTACCTAAACCCCTACCCGACTCACCTATCAACCTACCCAATTCTGTGACCAAGGATGTGGAAACTGCTAAACCCGTGGCTAAAAGGCCTAAAGACAAACCTACTGCCAATTCTAAAGGCAATAAGAATGCCCGATTAATCTCTCGCATGGCGAGAAACAAACCAAAAACTCTTGTCAACCCCGACCCTATCATGGTGAGCGAAGATTCTGACTCGGAGGTTGAACGTTACCTGGAAAGTGAGTATCCCTATTCAGAAGGTCTGTGTGACAAACCCTCATACGATTTTGTGAAAAACCTACCACCTTGCTTGCAAAGTCACCCTAATTATCTAGGCATCAAAATGCCTTGTGAAACCCTCGGTGACTCATCAAAACCCCCTCCTTCTCTATCTGAACCAGCTACTCCACCATGTGATCAGTGTGGCTCGTGGTTGGAAAGGTATTACCTTGATGTGCCAATGCTACAATCCATAATTCATGCTCTGGAGGATAAAGTTGCAAAGCCCACCAGTCAAAAGGCTAAATTGCCATCCACTGACAAGAAATAGAGAACAACGGGTTCGATTTTGTTTAAGAATGTGGAGTCGTCTACAACGGTCGTCAATTCAAAATTGGCATAGCTCCAAAAACCTCACTAGTATGACTATCACTTGTTTATATGATAAAATTATAATCTCTGTTACAGCGAGGATTTGCCTTGACACATAAGCATGCATTATTATATGTAATTTTGTTTTGATAAATCAAATTTTGTTTATCATTTTAGTTTTGATTGGATTCGATTGATCGTGTTATGGATTTGATTGTTTAATTTGGTTTGAATTGAATACTCTGTTGCTTATTGAAGTTGTTAATATCTTTTCTAAACACAGGCTATTTCGGGTATTTCAATTTTGAACACAGTCAATGTCTCGATTCGAATTGGTTATATTTTATACAATATGGTTGGCAATAATGGTTAACTGTTATGATTTTATGTTCCATGTCAATACCATTCGATATGTTTCTGTTAATATGTGACCAATTTGTGAATAGATATGAATCATAACCGATTATACCCAACCAATCGATTCGCATTGTTTGACCGTGTTATCAGTTCGATTCATATTGCAACAAATATATTGTTTAAATTTGATTTGGGGAACGAAAATGATTATGCCCACTATTACGATTTGTTTCTATATTTGACGCAGTCACGATTCGATTCGATTGTTGCCCAGTTTCGGTTATCACCTCTGTCGATTTGATGATGGTTGTGATTACAATTTTTGGTCCTGCCTGTTGACTGTGTAATGCTCAGCGATCTAAGTCTATGGCAAAGTTTATTGTTGTTATGAATGTTTAATTGAATATAATCGTAGCAGTCTTTCCATATTGGTATTTGATTAAAACAATATAAATCTTATGCACATTGTTACAGCCGTAACAAATCGATTATGATTGAATCGATCAAGATTGTGTTCGATTATGATTGTATCGATTATGATTGTGTTGGATTACATCAAGATGATTCACTATTAATTTCATTTGGATATGAAACAGTTTGGTTACTATTTGACCCGATTTTATGGCAACAAAGAACAGAGCATTCTTATCCTATTTCGATTGAATCCCTTTCGATTTTGTTTAATTTGAATGATAAATTTACTTGAACCATTAGTGATTCGTTTTCAATGGTTAGTAAAAAAAAATTGGATTTGATTCTTTTAAAAAGATTTCATTTGATTTCTATCTGGTCCTGTTTGCTATTTTAGACTAGCTATAGAATCAGATGATTTTGTAGCTAAGTCTGTAGGACCAAATTTTTATTATTTTGTTACTGAAATATCTTTCTAATTTGATATTTGTGTTCTATTGCAGGTAAATTCGAAATTGCAGTTGATTTTATGAACAGTTAGGGGATATTTCAAAGATTTCACTTGCATTTTGATTTCCTAGATTAGTTGATTTTGGGATTTTTCCCAGATTATGTAAAATATTTTGATATTATCCACAAGGAGGTTTTACCCTGTGGAGAGACTTATATATACTTATGATTTTTGTAATAATGTTCATCCTCATTCGTGGGAGAACAAGGATATGGAGTTTTAATATAGACTGAAGCAGAATTTGGTGTTTTGTCACAGCTTTAGCTTCTCATTATATCAACATTTTGTTTCATGTTGTGTATATCAATTTGTATGTGGTTTATGACTACTTTAGCTATCTAAATCATGTGCAAATGATATAATTTCAATCACAGTAATCCATATCTGGTTTCTTCCAAGTGTATAAAAGACATAAAAATTGTCTAATTCAGCTTATGAATGACAGGTTTATCTTCTTCATGAATTGAATTATTTAATATGAGTTTCTTGCATAACAGGTTTCCCTTATTGCAGAAATTTATAATCATATGATTGTTATGAGTTTTTATGTCTTGTTTGT
>SNQJ01S0022076.1:43928-74237 GCA_010110895.2 Picea sitchensis | reverse complement strand
TACAGCATGTCATCCCGATGAACCCCCAAACCTTACCCTTCCAACAGAAACTGAGGAAAATGCATCCTAAACTAGAACCGACCGTAAAAAAAAAATTGAATAAACTCCTAAGTGCTAAAATAATCTTTCCTGTTAGACACACTCAATGGGTATCCAACCTCATCCCAGTGCGGAAGAAAAATGAGGAAATTCGACTTTGTGTCGATTTCCGGAACCTCAACAAAGCATCTGACAAAGATAATTATCCTGTCCCACCCATGGAACAGATCCTTCAACAAGTATCTAGTTCTGAGAGGCTATCCTTAATAGATGGTTTCTCTGGATACAACCAAGTCTTGATGTCTCCACCAGACCAATTAAAAACTACCTTCCGTACCCCATGGGGCACTTATGCTTATCACAAAATGCCTTTTGGATTGATTAATGTTGGTGCTACTTTTCAGAGAGCAATGGACATTGCTTTTAGAGGCTTAATCAATCATTCTATAGTAGTCTACTTAGATGATGTGACCGTTTATTCTAAAAATAAAGACGATCATATAGCTCACTTACGAGCCGTTCTGCTACGATGTCATAAATACGGCATCTCCTTGAACCCCAAGAAGTCCATCTTTGCAGTAGAATAGGGTAAATTACTAGGATTAATTGTGTCTAGTGATGGAATGATTATTGACCCTGAGAGGACCCAAGTCATCGCTAAACTTCCCCCACCTACCTCCAAGAAATCCATGCAGTCTTTCCTAGGCCAGATTAATTTCGTGAGAAGATTTGTCCCCCGTTTCTCCGAAATGGTCAGGCCTCTCCAGAACCTGATTAAGAAAGACACCCAATATCATTGGGGACCTACAGAAAACCAAGCTTTCAATGCTATAAAGAAGGCCATAATTGACGCTCTGTCTCTCATGAGCCCTGATTTCTCTCAAGATTTTACACTCTATACTTTTGCCTCTGATCATTCCTATGCCGCAATCCTAACTCAGAAGAATTCTGAGAACAACGAAGTACCCATCGCCTTTATGAGCTCTGCTTTCAAAGGCGCTGAACTTAACTACCCAGCAGTCGATCAGCAAGCCTACGCTATTTTCAAAGTAGTTAAGCATTTCCGGTCTTATCTTTTGAAGTCGAGGATGAAGGTCATCGTCCCCTACCCTGCCGTAAGGAACCTGTTAGTGCAAAAGGAGTTAGGAGAGAAAAGAGCCAACTGGGTCACCTCCTTGCAGGAGTATGACTTAGAAATTACTCCAACACAAATTGTGAGAGGCAAAGGGTTGTGTAAGTTGGTAGTTGATTCAGAAACTAAACAGCGAGAAGATAGTAATACGTCAAGCCTAGAACAATGTGATCAAAGTTTGATTTGTTGCACACAAAACCTCGTAAGTCCTTGGTACGACGATATTAGATTTTGGCTTGAACATGGATCAACACCCAACCACCTTGACCCCACCAAAAGAAGAGCGTTGAGACTAAAGTCTGCCTCCTTTCATCTAGTTAACGGTATACTGTTTCGTCAGAATTTCGATGGCGTACTGATGCGTTGTATTGAAAAGGACGAAGCAGAAAGAGTCTTGCTTGAGTTGCATGCAGGAGAAGCTGGTGGTCACTTCGGTGGCGACACCATTGCTCATAAGGTTTTAAGAGCCGGTTACTACTAGCCCACGCTTTTTAGGGACGCCCATGCCTTGTGTCGTAAATGTATCATTTGTCAGAAAGCATCAGGGTGATTGCAAAAACCAGCCTTCCCCTTGCAACCCGTTTCAGTCGATTCTCCATTCCAGCAATGGGGCCTTGATATCATAGGTCCTATTAACCCTCCATCCTCACAACATCACAAGTATATTGTGACAGCCACTGATTATTTTACTCGATGGTCTGAAGCTACTGTGCTAAGAACTGTTAACACAAGTCAGGTGATCGCTTTTCTAAACTCAAATATCATCACCCGTTTTGGTATCTCTGATTGTCTAGTCTTTGATAACGCTTCATACTTTTCCTCTCTTGAAATGAGTGAGTTCACCTTAGAGAAAGGAATAAAGCTGAAGTATTCTACTAGTTACTATCCCCAAGGCAACGGCTTAGCAGAATCAACAAACAAGAACTTGATCAAAATTATCAAGAGAACCATGGCTGAAAATCACAAGAACTGGCACAAGGCACTGCTGAATGCACTGTGGGATGATAGGGTAACACCCAAAGCTGCTATAGGTAATTCCCCCTTTTTTCTCGTTTATGGCAGAGAAGCCATTTTTCCACCTCACATTCTTCTTCCTTTGCTCCAATTGTCACAAAAAGTTCAAGAAGAAGATTGTCCCCCTTTAGAAAACCTTATTAACGCTTTGATGAAGTTAGAAGAAGTAAGAACCCAAGCTAAGCATAAGTTAGATCAACATCAACAACTGATTAAAA
This sequence comes from Picea sitchensis, assembly GCA_010110895.2. Classification (NCBI taxonomy): domain Eukaryota; kingdom Viridiplantae; phylum Streptophyta; class Pinopsida; order Pinales; family Pinaceae; genus Picea; species Picea sitchensis. The sequence goes on along the minus strand of SNQJ01S0022076.1, from coordinate 71,834 downwards.
TCTGGTTCGATTCTAGTTCTGCTTCTGATAGGAATTTTGAAGTAGGCGATCTCGTCTTAAAGTGGGACAAACCACACGAAGGGAAGGGTGAGCACACCAAGTTTCAAAATTTGTGGCTTGGGCCATTTTTGATTGCTGAAAAGTTGGGTCCTAGTTCCTTTCGATTGCAGAATCTTGAAGGGCAGCTTGACACCTATCCGGTGAATGGCCAAGCCCTGAAAAGATACTTCGCTTGATTACTACTCTTGTATATTATGTAAATATTTCCTTTTGTTGTATTTTTTCTTTCCTTTTGTTTTTGGTTTTGATTTGGATTGATCAGTTTTTTGTGTTTTTTGAAACATATGCATACTTGTGCACTGAGCCATGCAGATAAAGACCATAGGAAAATATCTTCGCTGAAATAACTTCTGAAAGATTGCACGAACATCAGTGATATATTGGAAAATTTTGTTGTTTGAAAGAAGTTTACTAATTTCAATCTCTGAGCACAGTTTGTCATGATCGTCTATTATATTTTTACGCTGTCCCTTTTCCGTAAAGGAATGACTCAAAAGGATGTCTCCCTGTCATAGTAAGTTGTTTTAGAAATAAAACATTTCTGGTACTGAATAAAGTACAGTGTCAAAAAATTCTGATGAGGTCTGAAAAAATATGATAAAATATCAAGGCTTTTCAGCGTCACCCCGCTCAGTTATCCATAAAATAAAAACAAAATAAAAATGTTAATAAGAGTTGTGGGAAGTGTTTGTAAACCCGTCGGGATACTGAACAGGTCCGCTGGCAGCGGGTAAATGAAAGCATGGCGCCAAGACAACTTCGCCAGGGTACTGAACAGGCCTGCTGGCAGTGAAGCAATGTCGGGTAAATGAAAATCTGTAAAAATTATAAGAAACCTCTTTAAAGTCCTTTATTCTGATCCAGAACTTCTTGACAGGATACAGATGTCCGAGTGGGTTAAATGGAAACCCTTTCGAGGCTATGGACGCCTGCTGGCAGCAGTGGCCATGCCAATAGTGTTGAATATTTTATCATTAATATCATGACTTGCTGATCTTAAGACTGCTATTAGTTTTCATCTTTTAAAACATCGCTGGAAAAGATAGTAATGATGATGTTTGTACGATTTTCTGATGGTTGTTTTTGAGTTGAAATTTTCTTTATTGTCCTAATCTGAATTTGTTTCTTTCGACAGAGATAACTGCTTCTCCTAGTGTGTCGCCATTGTTGGCAACCAATTCAATTTTTTCAATTGCCTTAAAAGCTGCCTACACCTATGTCTCTTGAACTTCAAATTTCTGTCGCATTTTGCAAAAAGACGATATTTTCATTTCATGCGGCATTTACAAATTGGTTTCAATTTAGTTTTCACGACTTAAAGCGTGAAAACTCCTCCATTGTTATTTGAATTGTCATGATATTTTCATTGATATTCTGAAAGGCACTTACCTTTGGTTTGTTATTAAGTGGCTGGAATGATTTTTCGAACTATGTCCATTTACCTATTCTTATTTTGATTGTGCAACGTGATTTTTATTTTGATTGATAAGGTATTGAGCATGTAAATTTATCGGTTATATTTGATTTCATAAGGGTCATGGTTAATCTTGGTTTATATAATGTGATCCTTAAGCTCTTAGCTTGTCGATTTTATAAAATCATTGGTCACAATGTTATAAACTTTGATTACACATTATGCAACAAGCGCATGGGTAACATATGAGTCTGATTTCATATTGAATGGCAATAGTTTGAAGTTATGCAATGGCGCGTTGGTTTAACATTTGGGTTTGATTTAATGGTTTGAATTATTACAATGGCATGTATTTAAACTTTGGGTTTGATTTAACGTTGAACGTTCATGGTTTCAAACCATAGATTGATGTATTGACATATCACCCACCGTTTAATTCTTGGGTTGGCCGAATATTTTGGTTATGATTGATTGAACAGCGTTGTACCTTGCCATTACTATGTTGCATGGCGGTGATAATCTCACCACCCTCGCACGCGTACATTAATTCATTCCCCTTTCATCATTCACAGCTGTTAGCCCAAACAGTTTTTGCTCCTGTGTATTGTTGTGTTCAATCCAAACCCTACCATGCGCCTGCACCATGGCTCCGGTCGTGAGGGCTGAACCCAATGGTAGCCAGGCATTGTTGATGTTTGACGGTGCTTACAGCGACCTTGAGGAATTCGGATGGCTCCCGTTCATACGAAAGTTTGATGGCTTTAACCCTAGCATGGCTCGGCAATTTGCATTAACCTTTGATGGCTGCTGAGCCAAGGTTGGGGATGTGCAATTGGAAATTGACGAGCAATTTCTCAGTTTAGCTACCGGTCTGCCTGTCACTGGGAAAAAATGGTCAAAAAATTGCAAAGTGGAAGATGTCCCGTGGACATTGCTCTTCCAGTCATGAAGGGTGAGCTCCTGTGACAAAGGTTTTCCTGCAAATATGCTCAAGCAACACTGGCACGACCTACTGATGATAACCAAACAATTTATCACCTGCGAGGGCAGGTATGGGTTCATTTTCTTGTACCACCTTCGTCTACTGATGGTTTTCATGGGCTATGAGCTTAATATGCCTTACTACTTGCATAGGATTCTGTCTAAAATGTCTAAAAGATACAAACGAAACCAGGCCGACAGCAGCCTGTTTCACTTTGGGTTGATTAAAATGATTGTTGTATGTCATTTAGGGTTGCACCGAGACTATTGGAATGATTTTATTATCAGCAATAATTTTGAGGACTCAATCCCACCATAGGTTAACAAGCCTGTGGTGATCGAGAGCAAGTATACACCCCCTGTGCCTTACAGTGCTCTGTTACCTAAACCCCTACCCGACTCACCTATCGACCTACCCAATTCTATGACCAAGGATGTGGAAACTGCTAAACCCATGGCTAAAAGGCCTAAAGCCAAACCTACTGCCAATTCTAAAGGAAAGAAGAACGCCCGATTAATCTCTCGCATGGCGAGAAACAAACCGAAAAATCCTGTCAACCCCGACCCTATCACGGTGAGTGAAGATTCTGACTCGGAGGTTGAACATTACCTGGAAAGTGAGTATCCCTATTTAGAAGGTCTGTGTGACAAACCCTCATACGATTTTGTGAAAAACCTACCACCTTGCTTGCAAAGTGACCCTAATTATCCAGGCATCAAAATGCCTTGTGAAACCCTCGGTGACTCATCAAAACCCCCTCCTGCTCTATCTGAACCAGCTGCGCCACCATGTGATCAGTGTGGCTTGTGGTTGGAAAGGTATTACCTTGATGTGCCAATGCTACAGTCTAGAATTCATGCTCTGGAGGATAAAGTTGCAAAGCTCACCAGTCAAAAGGCTAAATTGCCATCCACTGACAAGAAACAGCGAACAACGGGTTCGATTTTGTTTAAGAATGTGGAGTCGGCTACAACGGTCGTCAATTCAAAATTGGCATAGCTCCAACAGCCTCACTGGTATGACTATCACTTGTTTATATGATAAAATTATAAGCTCTGTTACAGCGAGGATTTGCCTTGACACATAAGCATGCATTATTGTATGTAATTTTGTTTTGATAAATCAAATTTTGTTTATCATTTTAGTTTTGATTGGATTCGATTGATCGTGTTATGGATTTGATTGTTTAATTTGGTTTGAATTGAATACTCTGTTGCTTATTGAAGTTGTTAATATCTTTTCTAAACACAGGCTATTTCGGGTATTTCAATTTTGAACACAGTCAATGTCTCGATTCGAATTGGTTATATTTTATACGATATGGTTGGCAATAATGGTTAACTGTTATGATTTTATGTTCCATGTCAATACCATTCGATATGTTTCTGTTAATATGTGACCAATTTGTGAATAGATATGAATCATAACCAGTTATACCCAACCAATCGATTCGCATTGTTTGACCGTGTTATCAGTTCGATTCATATTGCAACAAATATATTGTTTAAATTTGATTTGGGGAACGAAAATGATTATGCCCAGTATTACGATTTGTTTCTATATTTGACGCAGTCACGATTCGATTCGATTGTTGCCCAGTTTCGGTTATCACCTCTATTGATTTGATGATGGTTTTGATTACTATTTTTGGTCCTACCTGTTGACTGTGTAACGCTCAGCGATCTAAGTCTATGGCAAAGTTTGATGTTGTTATGAATGTTTAATTGACTATAATCGTAACAGTCTTTCCATATTGGTATTTAATTAAAACAATATGAATCTTATGCACATTGTTACAGCTGTAACAAATTGATTATGATTGAATCAATCAGGATTGTGTTCGATTATGATTGTATCGATTATGATTGTGTTGGATTACATCGATATGATTCACTATTAATTTCATTTGGATATGAAATAGTTTGGTTACTATTTGACCTGATTTTATGGCAACTAAGAACAGAGCATTCTTATCCTATTTCGATTGAATCCCTTTCAATTTTGTTTAATTTGAATGATAAATTTACTTGAACCATTAGTGATTCATTTTCAATGGTTATTAAAAGAAAATTGGATTTGATTCTTTTAAAAAGATTTCGTTTGATTTCTATCTGGTCTTGTTTGCTATTTTAGACTAGCTACAAAATCAGATGATTCTATAGCTAAGTCTGTAGGACCAAATTTTTATTATTTTGTTACTGAAATGTCTTTCTAATTGGATATTTGTGTTCTATTGCAGGTAAATTCGAAATTGTAGTTGAGTTTATGAACAGTTAGGGGATATTTCAAAGATTTCACTTGCATTTTGATTTCCTAGTTTAGTTGATTTTGGGATTTTTCCCAGATTATGTAAAACATTTTGATATTATCCACAGGGAGGTTTTACCCTGTGGAGAGACTTACATATACTTATGATTTTTGTAATAATGTTCATCTTCATTTGTGGGAGAACAAGGATATGGAGTTTTAATACAGACTGAAGTAGAATTTGATGTTTTGTCACAGCTTTAGCTTCTCATTATATCCACATTTTGTTTCATGTTGTGTATATCAATTTGTATCTGGTTTATGACTACTTTAGCTATCTAAATCATGTGCAAATGATATAATTTCAATCACAGTAATCCATATCTGGTTTCTTCCAAGTGTATAAAATACATAACAATTGTCTAATTTAGCTTATGAATGACAAGTTTATCTTCTTCATGAATTGAATTATTTAATATGAGTTTCTTGCATAACAGGTTTCCCTTATTGCAGACATTTATAATCATATGATTGTTATGAGTTTTTATGTCTTGTTTGTCCTGTAAACAACTCGAAGAGAAGCACAACCAATTGTTTACGAGAAGCTCTTGGATCAACCGGAGCAAGTGTCCTTCCTCCGACCAGCTTCGAAGACATCAAACGCAGGATAAACTAGGAGCGCTTCCAGGTCAGTTAGTCGCTTGCTTGTTTGCTTTTCTTATTAATAGTTTAGTTCAGATATTAGTTTAAGTAAGATTTAATATATTAGATCATTTAATTTCAGTAGTTTTATTTCTTATTCATAAAATATAAAAATCAAAAATATATCTCTGGCTGTCTTAGGACAGAAAGCACATGAGTTTTACAAGTTTTATTTAAATATGCCAGTTGTGTATATTGTATATTTGTGAATAAGCTGTATTATAATTGATAGCTAGACAATTAATTAGTAGATTTAGTATAATAATAGTTAGTATATAGAATAGTTAGTGTAATTTGTATTTAGTTTATATAGTAGTTTTGTTTTAATTAGATTAGTGTATTATTTTAGTTTTAATTAGTTTAGTTTCTTGTATTTAGTTTTAGTTAGTTTTAGTTAGTTTTATTTGTTTTAGTTATATTAGTTAGTTTAGATTAGTTTTCTCTTTGGTTCTCTTAGGAATTTAGAGTGGCCAACGGAGCCGTTAAACCCGTCAGGGTGGTTCATTCCAAACGGCTTGGGTTATTTAGACAACCCCGGACTGATTCCACTCTTCCAGTTGACGGACGGTCGATTTCTCTCGTCAACAGGTATCTATGTGCCATGGATTTTTGCAAATATAATCTGCTAGTGTTTAACAGTGCATGATATTTTGAGCATGGATAGCTCACTCCCTTGTAATGAATTCTTCAAGCATAATAAAATTCCATTGGTTCTAGTTTCCTCTATTTTGGTTTCTTATGTGTAATTGGCCCTCTGGAAGATAATTGTGGATTTTGTTAGCTTAGTTATATTGTTGATTATTACCACCACAACTATGAGATCCTTTCACATGTTCCATTTTTATTTGTGCACACTATAACAAAAAATTCCTGCAGAATTGAAATGCCCCAAAATACTTATGATTGGGGTTGTATCTGTGACTAAGTGCACCCCCTTTTTTAAATTGTTTGTTGTTTGTTTGATCAGTTGGCCACTAGCCATATCTGTTGGAGAACTCTTTAATCTACAAATTATTACCTTGCAAATGATTTTAAATGCATGTTGGGGTTTTTAAAATTGAATACAATGGCAATGCATAGAGAGGTTACAAAGAACAAGCATATTTTACACTTCGGTTGTAGTTCAAAGTGAATTCAAATTACAAAGATAGAATAGTTTGAATTCCACAGTGAGTATCCATGTTAGTGAATTGTGTGGACTCTCAGCCCCTCAATTACAGATCAATATCAATGACCGATATTCATTTTTGTCCCTTGGGAAGTTGAAGAAAATTGATGGTCTAGATTAGTTTCAATCATTTGGGAGTTGGAGTAGATCGATGATCAATATAATATTGGCTTGAGTATCGACAACCCACATTCTTTGGGTATTTGGCAAAAGTAAATCATTGATGACCGATGGGATGATGGTCAGGTGTCAACTAGATTTGACGAAGTGTTTTTGGTCCCCAAAGAAAATCGTCAATGGGTTGATGGTCAGTTGTTGACCGAATTTGACGAAGTGTTTTTGGTCTTTAAAGGAAATTGTCGATGGTCGGGTATCGGCTGGATTCGAATAAGTATTTTTGGTTGCCAAAGGAAATCGTTGATGGTCAATGGGTCAATGGTCATGCATCGACCAATTCGACGAAGTGTTTTCATCGAGCAAGAGAAATTGTTGACGGTAGATGGACCAATGGTCGAGCATCAACTGAATTAGAGAGGTATTCGGCTCATCTAAGAGAAAAAATCAATATCCAATGAAGGAAAGAGGACAATGATGTGTCATTCCATGTCCGCACCAACATGTCATGCCATGTCAACATCCACATGTTGTGCCACACTATCGAAGTTGACACCTCCGGATGATGTGTCATTCCATGTCAACATCCACGTGTCATGCCACGTTAGTCAATAAATATCTTCTATGGATGATGGCTAATGGTTGGGTCAGACGAACTAGAAAAGTGTTTCATCAGTTAACGGTAATTGTTGATGGTTGGGTTGGCCAGTTTGGTAATGTGTTGTAAGTGGTTAACAAGAGAAATGATCGATGGTCGATGGGATGATGGTTGAGCATTGGTCAAATTGATGAGGAGTTTCATTCACCAATGAAAATCATCAATGACCGATATCTGATGGTCAGATCGACTGGTTTAGCGTTGTGTTGTGAATCAACTGTCAAGGGAATGGGTTGATGGTTGATGGTCGAGTAGGTAGTTTGGGAAAATTGTTGTGCACATCCAAATGAAAATGTCGATCGTTGATATTTGATGGATCTCAAGTCAAAGACTCATATTTCACCGATTTGAGATCAACAACTCATATTTAAAGGACTCTAATAACCGTAAAATAGTCAGTTTTATATGAAAGTTTCCTAATTTTTCATATTTTTGAAGGTCATTAAATTGTGAGGCAATTTTGAGGCCTTAAACGATGCTTTTAGCCAATCAAAATCCATGAGAAAAAAATGTACTAAGGTACACTTGTGTCTTCCACTCAAATAAAAGAACTTAGAGAGAGCTATACAATGAGATATCTCAGGCGCAAAACAAAGCTTGTTTGAGAAAGTTATAGCGCCCAAAATAGTGAGGGTAAAATTTCAGAGCCAAATTACTTCGAGAGGGAATAAATACTTGCTCATAAATTCATTTCAGGCACAGGAGCAACCTATGGAGATGTTTTGAACCAAAGAATAAATCCATGGAGCCAAATTTGGAATTTGGGTATGTAAAACTGTGCGAGAATAGAAAGAGGACACATGTAGCATACATGGATAAATTGGGTAAAACAAACTAAACTTCTCCAGTCTACCATAACTTTTAGATCAAATATTAGATTTGAGAAAACAAATAGTCGTTGGAAAGGTATTGAGGAGTAGAAGACATTTATCCACCAAAGATTTTGAATTGGGCATTAAAATTTCTCAGAAAGTGATAAAAGAATTTATGTAGCAGTAAAAGAGTGGAAATAGCAACCTGTAAATGTTGTAACTTTTTGCTCAAAACTCAAATTGAGGCATGAGTACAACCATTGGAAATTTATTTCAGAGAGGAATTCAACTAAGGAATTAGAGTTTGATTTGGTGCATTATGTCCTTCATAAATTGGGATAAAGAGTAATCTATATTCTAATTTATGAAATATTTTATGTTATGCATGTTCTAACAATATTTAGTACATTCACATTTCTTACAAAATTAAAGGTACATGAAAGAAAATTTGGTTCTTATATGAGCACTGAAGTTATGGAATATGCTCAAGAATATTATATCCATGAGGAAGAGATCATAGGTCTTCATGTTAGCATGGGTAATGTTGAGACAAAGTCAAATGGGAGAAGAGGTAGGCATGAGTCTGTAGCTATGAGAAGACTTCATAGGGAAGTGCAAAGATATAGAACAGATAATGAAAGGATTATGAAGGCTCAGGAAGAAATACTTCAGATTCTGGATATGTTGCATAATAAACTCAATAAATACTCTGGCACCAAGCAAGTAGCTAGTGCTAGACAAGTGACAATAAACAGATCTCAAAGCAAAAGGGATGATCGTGGAATGATAGAAAACCAAGAAGCATGAGCAGGCATCATCATTCACCAAGGAAATCCACTAGAATAACTCATGCATGTTCAGGTCCAGGGAGCATCCCAAGTATGTGTTTTGTCTAGAGGCAAAGGAGAAGGCTTAAGGCAGACATCTTAGAAGGTGAACTCAGAAAAATCAAGCCACCAAATTTAAATGGTGATCATAGGAAAGGAGAATATGTTGAGGCCTCACTGTTGGAAATGAAGAAACATTTCCATCTGCATGATTACCCCTCAAGGGTAGAAGCTAGAATTTCAAGCTATCACTTGCAAGGAAAGGAAACCATGTGGTGGGATCAACTTAAGCAATCCAAACACCTTATGAGAAGAGGATCTCATGGAGGCAGTTCAAAGTATATTTCCAAGAGAAATATTTGTTTGAGCATTAGTATGAAAGAAATATGAAAGAGTTCTTTGAACTCAAATTGGGAAGCATGACAATGGACGAATATGAGAAGAGGTTCTTTGAATTGTTTAAGTATGTGGGCTTCATAAAGGATGAGAAATTCAAAATACAAAGGTTTCAAAGTGGGTTAACTTCTTTATATAGTGACAATATTCTATATAATAACCCCAAAATAGTGGAGGAAGCCATAAGGATAGAAAAACATCTTTATGAGAAAAGTAGAGGAAGGCCAATTTTCCAAAAGGCTTGGAATGACAAGATCAAGGGTAAAATGGACCAAAGGAAAAAAAATTCAAGCCACCCTTTTTCAAGAATAGTACCCAAGTAAATCAACAAGTTTAGTTAGCCCAAAAATGGACACAAGACTAAAAATTCATTTGGGAAAAGGAAAAGGTAAAAACCGGTAAATGTTGGGGATGTGAGGGAAATCACTTATATAGGGACTTCCCTCACAAAATAGAAATAATGAGGATCATCCAAAACATTCAAGAGGATGAAACAATGGAATACATGGGACTCAAACATGTCAAGGATTTATCCAGCCTTGGACAACAAGCAAGAAAAATATCAATCCCCCATGATTGAAGTGGAAGGTAAGATTGATAACTAGCCCATAGCAAATTTAATTGATTCTAGAGCTATCCATAGTTACATAAATGCTAATATTGTTGAAATATTTCACTTAAAAATGAGTAAGGATAAGAAATATTGGTTAGTTCAGTTAGCCACAGGGGGCTAAGAGGAAAACCAATGAGCTATTTAAATATTGTCCAATAGACACGAATGGACACAACAAAAAGGTATATGTTAACATCATACCATTGGGTTCATATGATTTCCTAATTGGAATGGATTGGCTGGAAAAACACCATGCTATCCTGGACTGTTACAACAAGAAAATCACATGTCTTGATGAAGAAGGGTAGCAAGGAAAAATTCAAGGAATTCCTAGATTTGTAGTTTTTAGAGATATTTCAGCTATGCAGTTGAAGAAAAGTTTGAGAAAGTGATGCTAGATTTTTGTAGCCCATGTGGAAGAGGTATCCAAATATAAAGTGGAAAGCATTGAAGATCATCTTGTCTTAAGGGATTTTGAATATGTTTTTAGGGAGATTCCCAGATTTCCACCAAAGAGAGACATTGATTTCTCTATTGATTTGGTGCCAAGAGCTTCCCCAGTGTCCAAAACACCTTACAAAATGGGCACACCAGAGTTGAAAGAGTTTCAAATGAAACTTGATTTTTTTTTAAAGAAGGTATATATATGCCCAAGTGTGTCACCTTGGGGTGCCCTAGTTCTTTTGTGAAAAAGAAAGATGGAACCTCAAGGTTGTGCATTGATTTCAAACAACTAAATAAGGTCACCATAAAGAACAAATATGCTTTACCAAGGATTGATGATTTTTTTGATCAGTTGAAAGGTGCAAGAATATTTTCGAAGATTGACTTGAGATTAGGTTATCATCAAGTGAGGATAAAGGAAGAAAACATCAACAAGACAACATTCAAAAAAATATATGGGAATTATGTGGTCGCAATAGTGCCACTTGGAATATCAAATGCCCTGTCTATTTTTATGTGTCTAATGAATGGAGTGTTCCAGGAATACCTGGACAAGTTTGTAATTGTGTTCCTAGATGATATACTCATATATTATAAATCAAAAGAGGAACATGAGAAGAATTTGAAAATGGTGTTGCAAGTTTTAAGAGAGCATAAATTGTATGCTAATATACGTATATGCATATTTTATCAAAAGAAGATTTACTACTTGAGGAATATAATTTCAGAAGAAGGGATAACAATGGATCCTAAGAAAATAGAGGCCATTGGAGGATGGCCAACGTCAATAAATTTCATAGAGGTTATATTATTCATGGGTCTTATATGTTATTATTGAATATTCATAAAAGGATTCTCAAAGTTTGCAAGTCCAATCACTTTGCAAAAGAAGGGAGTGATATTTGAATGGACTTCCAAGTGTAAAGAGATATTTTAGTAGTTGAAATATATTTTGACAAGTGCACCAATATTAAATATTGCATATCCATATGAAGATTTTGTTGTGTGCACAGATGCATTCAAGGAAGGACTGGGTGGAGTCCTCGGTAAAAAAGATCACGTTGTATGTTATGAGTCCAGGAAATTAAAAGACCATGAGAGGAATTATTCTACACATGACCTGGAACTAGAAACAATTGTACATGTATTAAAAATGTGGAGACATTATCTTATGGGAAATAAATTTGAGCTAAGGACAGGCCACTGTGGTCTGAAACATTTTTTTGGAAAACCAACATTAAATGCTAGAAAAAATAGATAGTTGGAATTCCTTAGTGAATATGATTTTGAAATTAATCACATCAAAGGAAAGGAAAATCAAGTGGCTAGTGAACTCAACATGAGAGATCATGAAGTACATATTGCATCCATTAGCATGTACAAGACTGATATGAAATATAAAATTATTGCAGTAACAATTTCAGATTAGCAATATCTAAAAATAAAAGAAACATTAAAACAAGGTAATTTTCAGTAGAAATTTAGTTTTTATGAGATAAAAGAAGATGGAATTCTCATGTACAAAGGAAAGGTATATGTATCTAATTCCACTGAGTTGACAAATGCAGTGCTAAAGGAAATGCACAATGTGCCATTTGTCGGGTACCTAGGATATCAAAAGACAATTGTAGTGGTAAGAATCCAATATTTTTGGCCAAGAATGACAAAAGAAGTGGCTAATTGCATAGCCAGATATTTAGAATGCTAGAAATTGAAGATTGAACATAGAAATCCAGTAGGGTTACTACACCCATTTCCCATTCCAGAATGGAAGTGGGAAGTTGTCATAGTTGATTTTATTACAAAGTTTCCTAGAACAATGAAGCAACGTGATTTCGTCATGGTGGTGGTGGATAAATTAACTAAGGAATCATATTTTATTCCAGTGAAGACTACACACAAGGAAAAAAATATTGCAAAAATCTATAAGAAAGAACTTGCTAGGCTTCATGGAGTGCCTAAGGTAATAGTTTCAGATAGATATTCAAAATTTACTTCCATATTTTAAAAGGGTTTGTTCAAAGGCTTTGGAACAAATCTAAATCTTAGTACAACGTATCACCCAGTGTCAGATGGGTAGACATAGAGGACTAACAGAATAATTGAGGACATCCTCAGAATGTATATGATGGATCAACCATCAAAGAGGGAAGATTATATCCACTTAGTAGAATTTGCATACAATAATGGGTATCAAGCCTCATAAAAAATGAGTCCATTTGAAGCATTGTATGGAAGAAAGTGTAACACACCAGTGAGTTGGGATAATATAGAAAACAGAGTAGTTGTTGGGCCATAATTTTTCAAGGAAATGGAAGAGAAGATGGAAATAATCAAGAAAAACTTAAAGGCTTCCCAGCATAGGCAAAAAAGTTATGCAGACAATAATAGAGTGTTCAAAGATTTCATAGTGGGTGAACATGTATTTTTAAAAGTGAAGGAAAAAATAAGTTTGTTAAGATTAGGAAATTGCCCAAAGTTGGTAGTGAGATATTGTGGACCTTTTGAAATCTTAGAAATGATAGGGCCAGTTTCATACATGATAGCATTGTCTGCATCCATGAGAGTGCATAATTTGTTTCATGTATCAATATTAAAGAAATATGTGTCGGACCTTAACCACATAATTGACTGGAATATGATCCAGTTGGAGCATGAAGGGGAGTTTCGAGTGGAACTATTACACTTCATGGACCATAAATTCAAAGTGATCAAGAAAAATACCATAGGGTTGGTAAAGGTTCAATGAAATTTCTACAGTCCTGAAGATTCAACATGGGAGCATAAAGAAAACATGCGAGAAGAATACCCATAATTGTTTTTCAATTATGAAGAAAATAGAATGCAAGAATCCATTTTGAGTAGCTAGAGTCCTCGAACCACATATCATAGTCCTAACCAACCTGTGTTGGTACCTTGATAAAATAATGACACATTCCTTGGGTTATCCCTAATAAACAAATGGTGCATTCCTTTGGTATACATGTTGAGAGGAGCAGGAGATTTTGGTTCAAGGAACTGTTGCTGGAGTGGCGAAATTGTATAATTTTATTGCTTAAGTATTGTGATGTAAGTTTGTGTGTGTGTGTGTGTGCATGTATGTATGTATGCATGTAAGTATGTCAGCATAGTGTGCACAAAGGATGGTGCACCATTGTAGGGGAGGGGGAGTGTAACATCCCCACTATAATCCCTAGTTTAATTAATGCTTATGTAGATATAATGTGTGGTTATGACGAAAGTGATGTATATGCAAAATGTATTTCTAAATTTTAACAATAAAATGTGATGCCAACTTCTAAGGGGACATGGACAGAGATGGGGGGAGAATTAATCCACAAGAGAGGGGAGGTTATAGGAGAATGCCTAATAGGGGGGTCCAAGGGGGAATTACCCATGTCTATTAATTCCACCCACAATCCTAAATTTTATTATCATTATGTATTAAACTCTAGTTTATGATTGGGTGTTACCAAAGCCAATCATTGAATGCATGTTAGAGGGTGAGTGTGAGAAGTCACATCCCATAGTTATTGGGAGCATGGGGGATGAGTACATTCATCTTGGGGAAGTGTGTGAGTCAAGCAAGAAAGACAAAGGAAAAGGAGACAAATTCACATGGGATGTGTTGAGGGGTCTTAAATCCCTTTAACTCAACAGCAGGAACCAAATTAGCCACCGAGGCCCAATTAGACTCTGTATCATTTAAGGGTGGAATGATTCTCCAGATCTTGCGATCCGACCAATTAATCGATGGGATTTACGTTTTAATGTGAAGGCTTCCCCTTCAGTACTAACATTCTCTTTTTTTATTTTCTCTAATAGGTGGGACCGATACAAGATAAAAGTCGGTATAAACCTACTAGGTAACAAAGTGGTAAAATCTTAACTACTGGAGAAGAGGATGAGCTTGGGATAACCCTTTCACTCTTAAATGTTGTAGATTCTAATTGGTCTCGGTGGGGGGTTTGGTTCCTGTTGTTGATTTAAAGGGATTTAAGACCCCTTAATAGAATTGGCACTAGAAGGAGGGCAAGAAGAATGAATGGCTGACAATATTTTTTACAAAACCTCTCACACAACCTGTAGATTCAAAACATCCCACATGCATGGCTGGTCATTCCCAAGACATCCCACAAACACTGAGTACTCCTGAAATGAGTAACTCACCCCAGCACGAGGAAGAATGCATGTTCCATGATATACCTTGTGATCTTCCTCATGAGGAATTGAACCAATTCATAGGAATCACAACAGCTTATGCCCATCAGATCGGTGCACTGCCCTTAACTCCGTTACTTTTTCTATCACCATAACAATTACACTTGAAATTCAAGTTTTAGATTTAGCGGAGGAATAAAGCAATGAAGAGACATGGCACGATTTGGAGGTCGAGGTCATATGTGGCGGCATGTGGAAAAATATAACGGGAGCGCAAGGGAGAGGGTCTGATGGACCATGGATCTTGAAGTAACCCAGATCAATGGCCGAAACCCATATCGGGTGGCAAAATAGCGTGAATTTTAATTATGCGAAGGTAGGCCGAGGAAAACTATCATTGTTTCATTCATGGACACGTGGCACTTTCAGAGGTACATCGGGGAAGAAAGCGGTCTACCTAAAACGGTTTTCCAAAAAGCCCCGATGTCATGGGTTCTAATGTCATTTGAGTACATCAAATCAACAATCCATGTGGGGGAAGGTAACGGCTGGTCAAATCACCTCATGCCACTCATTCAGGTACTTCACATCTGTGCAATGCAAGGCGAATGCCACTGGATAACTAAATCTAAGTCTCATCATTCAAAATAGATTGGTCAAGCGTGATAAACCAACATACCTACAAGTAATCTTGTTGGTAATTCATGATTGAGACTCAAGGACTATCGATCTTCAAATATGGGTGGCATTATTCTACTCCGGGCAATCGTTGTCTCATTCACAAGAAAAGTAATCTTAAACTGGATCGATTTATTGATTTCTGTAGAGTTAAGGAAAACAAAAATCGTGGTCTCTGCAAAGTTGGAAGATATGGACAAAGACAGTCAAACAATATCCAGTGAAACGAGGTTTTCAACTAACATGGCAAGCTTATCAATGAGTAGGAAAGAAAGGTCAATTGCACAGATATTAACAACCAAATTCCATACTGACCCTATGACAAAACCAGAATCAGGGGTAAGATTAAATCTTGTTATGAGGGACCTAATCATCGACGAAAACATGGACGAAATCTACAAGTGAGCAGTGAAGAATAAACGGAGAAAACAATAGAAGGCAGAAACTAGAGTTGAGGCGGTCGAAAGCGTTGGGGAAAATCAACCAGTCTAGTTGAACACTTTAAAAGAGGAAATTGCCAGGCTGGAATAAATTCTCAAGTGGAATTGAGTATGTTCAAGAACATTTTGAACATATGGCGTTCAAATAAAAAGCCTCAGATATGTCAGACCTATTTGTAACGATCCCTGTAAAATAGGAAAACTGTCGTTATACATTACTCCTTTTTGTAACCAACCTCTATCTTTAGAACTATGGGGAAGTTTAATCGTTTTGAATTCCACGTGTAAATCATATATATATATATATATATATCATCGCGAGGATATAGAAGGCATGAGAGAAGGAGGGGGCCTACCCTCGTTGCAGGTAGACATTGTAAGATCATGGAACTAAACTGAATATATGATCCAGAAGAAAAATTTTGAGTTGTTTATGAAAAGATTCTAATTGGTTTTGATATGAGTTATGTCTTCCTTCATAGTGTGTGTTTCCCATGTCTTTAAAATTCCATTTGCAAGTTCCTCTTTTAAATTGGAAAGTTAAAAGTCTGGAATTCGTTTGATGATGCTCTAGACTTAGCAATTTAAATTCATGTGATTCTCTTCTCAATTATTTTAGAATTCATTTTAATATACTCTGAAGCAGTTATGTGTTTTGCTTTTTCCTCTTTTGTCATGCAAATTTCAGTTTGAAAACTCAGACTCATTGCCTCACTTATCCTTTTTCCTCTAGATAACTTCTAATGACATGTTACTGCATTATTTATTTCTGACTCCATAGCCCAAATGTTACCCCTCATTTCTTCAACAACTTCATAATACCCCCCAAAGCGAACCAAATCTAGACAATGATTTTCAAGGAAATATCAAGTGACATGAGAGAGCCCTCTCTAAGTTGGGAAAGCTAGTGCCCAGTTGTAAAGATGGTTGAAACAGTTACCTATGTCATTTTTTTATCATCCAGAAAAAATTTACAGAGTGCTAACATTCTGGTGTCGTTGTTGGGGACGAAATTGAAAATTTTCCCTGGGAAAGAACGACATGGTTGAGTTCGAAGGTCTGAGAGTAGTAGACACTTGGGCACATATTGGTTGTATTCCTGCTCTGGTGACTCCACACATCAGAAAATTAGTTTGAAGGTGATTCCATTGGTAGAAGAATCCAGAAATTCAAATTTTCAATGGAGAATCCACTCTCAATACAGAATCCGACTTCCAAAACATTATTGGCAACTCCACTCAATCTTCAAATGTAATTCAGAGACTCCACTAGAAATGAGATCCCTTGACAGAGGTATGAAAATACATTATGGAAGAAAACAAGTATTTAAAATTGGATTTTTCCAAAGCATTTTATTGTTTTTTATAAGTTTCCTCTGGTCCTTCCTTAAACATGTCAAACTAATGTTTCTTTACCTACTGCATTCTAATGATAATCATGAGAATATTGCAATTGTATATCCTCCTCTTAAAGTTGTACATGCATATCCTCACTGTATCATTGATTTTGATAAAAAAAAATCCACCTGGGCCATGTGCTGACCATAACCAAGTTGACAAGCCCCAAGAGACCAGGGTCGATATTTCATCTCTTGCACTTGATCCAACACCCTTCAAGACTCAGAATAGATATAGAACCTTAAAGTTACCCTACATCCTTCATGATTTTCCTCCAAAACACAATGAGTACCTACCTATGTTTGATGGGAAACCTAATACCATCTCAGGTGAAAAACATATCCAAGGGTTTGAGCATTTTATATATTTGTTTGAGATTAACCATGATGATGTTTGTATGAGGGCCTTCTCTCAATCCTTGAAAGGAGACACCAAAGACTGGTTTAAAAATTTTCATCCAGAGACAATTAGCTCATGGGAGGAATTGAAAGATGTATTTTTAAAGTTTTGGGGTAGGAATAAATATTTGGATCTACAACTTATAGAGTTCTATTCCTTAAAAAAGAAGAGCAATGAAACTGTTTTTATATTCAGTAGAAGGTTTTCTAGTATCTATCACAATTTGTTCAAAGAAATTCAATCCACTGAAGCTGTTGCCATGCTCCATTATGAAACTACTCTCCATTGATATTCCTCTTTGCTTCTGATGGAAAGAAGACCTAAGTCCCTACAACAAATGTTTAATGATGCTCAGGACATTCAACACAACATCCAAGCATGTAAACAAATCCAAAATGAGGGACTGAATGCTCAAGAATGTGAAAGTGAATATGAAAAGAAAAGGGTTGATTGGGATCTTGAGAATAAAATTGACAATATCATAGGTCCTCTTGAAGTTTCCAATACAAATGATTCTACAAAAAAATATTCCACATGTTGAAAGAGGGGGTGTTGATCCATCTCATGATAAGCAAAGGGTTGATTGTTTTATGTATTCATTTGTAGACAGTCAAGAAGATAAGTTTACAGATCAGTTTGTTGAAGAATAGTTTGATGTTCCTAGTTTGTTCTTGTTATATGACATCACATATGTGGTTGATTTTCCTATATATGAAAAATATGAGGATGATTGTGATGTTGAAGACATTCTTTTTCAGCAGCACGATGAGATAAATCAACCTACGTATCACAGTTACAAAGAGAAAAGTGTTGGATCAGCTGAAGAGAATTCTCTACCTTTATGCTTTGTTACATTTAAATTGTTCAAAGAAAATTCTAATATCATTATTGAGACAAATGAATTTGTGCTAATGAAAAATCACACTAAACCAACGAAACAAATTGACAAGATATTGCAGCACTCTTCTTAGGTGTTTGATGTCCCTATTACTTGTTGTGTAGAAGATCTTGTAAGTTCAAAAGTGTAGCCAATGGTCAAAGATAAAGCCTAAAAAGAGCATGTTCGACAACCCAAAGATATTGAAAAACGTGCCTATGAAAATAGTGAAGAAATTGAAGAAAGTTTGAAATCAGGGAAAAGGAACTTGCCATTGTGTTTTTCCTCTTTCAAACTGTTGAAACAAAATATTTTTAATGTTTCAAGTCAAAAAGCATCTAGGCATGATGTTAAATATAAAGAAAGTAGTGGACTTACAAATAAAAGCTATCTTCCTTTATGTTGTTCTTCCTTTGAATGGTTGAAAGAAAATCATGATATAACATAAGAAACAAGGAAGTTTGACTACGTTCACAGTAGCACTACTCTACATGAGGAAATTGTTATCAATAAGGAAGAACAACAACACCCACATGCACTAAATGATCATGTAGTTGATTACTTGAAAGGATATTCCAATTCAGAGTTACAACTTGTGCTTAACCCCCAGATCAAAGAATAAGTTGATCAAGAAATTGTTGTTAAAATTCATTTTCCTTCTCTTGAGACTAATGTAGATGTTCAACAATATTTCCAGGAAGACAAGGTATTTCAAAGTTGTCTTTCTTCCCTTGAAAATGGCGTAGTGATCCTATTTCTAAGTAGCCTAGACATGGATAAATATTTTGAAACTGCATCTATGAAGACTCCAAGCAACGGAAAAACACTTGTGAAGGAAGATTGCTCTTATGTCTTGACCCCTAAAGAGGAAACATTCTTTCATATGATTCATGATCCCAAGACACATTATATGGAGAAGGTTTACAATCATAATCTAAAAATAATAGTTGATTGCAATGAAGCAATGTATGTATCAAATATGAGTCTTTTTACACCAGATGATGTTCTCCAGCCATGATTTCCTTATGACTCAAGAAATCCTTACTACCAGACTTCTCAATGGATCTGTCAGTTTCAACAAGTTAAATCACCTGAAAACGAAAATATAGTGAAAAAAGTGAAACATGATAGTTGTTTTGTGCATATTTTAGAAGATCCATTTGCGGTCCTATTAGAAGAAGTGAACAGTCCAGGTGCTTTTAATTTTTTAAGAATTGGACTTATGGGTAAAATTTTGAACAAATTATTAGCAAAAAATCTTTGGAACAAGAAAGTGCAAAGAAAACAAACAGTAGATAGAATGTTGTCATGGCTACATTGGAATTTTGATTTCACTTGATTGACAGTCCTTTTTCAGCAATTAGGGTAGGTAGGAATGTGTGAATAAGCTTTTTAATCGAGCATTGTTTTAAATTTTCAGTAGTATGTACAGTTGGATCCTAGCATTATTTTTTCAGCGTCCAGTTGAGAGCAGTTTACAAAGTTCAGTTTTAAAATTTGACATTCAGTCTCCAAGATGTAACCGGATACACGCACATGTTTTGAAAGCGACCCAACTAAGAAGGCACCAGGTCTACAATTATTTTCTATCTCACATGGAGGATAACATCCCCAGTTGGAGCCTATGTTATCACCATAACAATTACACTTGAAATCCGAGTTTCATATTTAATGGGGGACTAAAGCAATGAAGAGACATGGCATGATTTGGAGGTCTAGGTCATATGTGGCAGCATGTGGAAAAATATAGCAGGAGTGAAAAGGAGAGGATTCAATAGACCGTGGATATTGAAGCAACCCAGATCAATGACCGAAACCCATATCAGGCGGTGAAATAACGCGAATTTTATTTATGCCAAGGCAGGCCGGGGAAAACTACCATGGTTTCATTCATGGACATGTGGCACCTTCAGAGGTACATTGGGGTGAAAAGCGGTCTTCCTAAAACTATTTTCCCAAAAGCCACGATTTCATGTGTTCTAATGTCATTTGAATATGTCAAATCAACAATCCATGTGGGGGAAGGTAATGTCTAGTCAAATCACCTCATGCCACTCATTCAGGTACTTCACATCCATGCACTGCCAGGCAAACACCACTGGATAACTAACTCTAAGGCTCATCATTCAAAATACATTGGCCAAGCGTAATAAACCAACGTACCTACAAGTAATCTTGTTGGTAATTCATGATTGAGACTCAAGGACTACCGATATTCAAATATGGGTGGCATTATTCTGCTCTGGGAAATTGTCGTCTAATTCACAAGCGAAGTAATCTCAAACTGGATCAATTTCCTGATTTTTGTAGAGTCAAGGAAAACAAAAATCATGGTCTCTACAAAGTTGGAAGATATGGACAAAACCAATCAAACAATATCCAGTGAAATAGGGTTTTCAACTAACATGGCAAGCTTATCAATGAATAAGAAAAAAAGGTCGATTATGTAGATATTAGCAACCAAATTCCATATTGACCCTGCGACAGAACTAGAATCAGGGGTCAGATCAAATCCTTTTATGAGGGACATAATCATCAACAGACACGTGAATGAAATCTACAAGCGATAAGTGAAGAAGAAACAGAGAAAATGATAGAAGGTTGAAACCAACGTTGAGGCAGTCGAAAGCGTTGTGTAAAATAAACCAGTCTGGTTGAACACTATAAAAGAGGAAATCACCGGGATGGAATAAATTCTCAAGTGGAATTGAGTATGTTCCAACAAATTTTGGACATATGTCGTTCAAAGAAAAAGCCTCAGATATGTCAGACATGTTTGTAATGATCCCTGTAAAATAGGAAAACTATCGTTATACATTCCTCTTTTTTGTAACCAACCTCTATATTTAGAACTATGGGGAAGTTTAATCATTTTTAATTCCATGTGTAAATCCTCTATATATATATATCATCCTGAGGATATAGAAGGCATGAGAGAAAGAGGGGGCCTGACCTCATTGCAGGTAGACTTTGTAAGATCATGGAACTAAACTAAATATATGATGCATAAGAAAATTTTTGAACTGTTTATGAAAATATTCTAATTGGTTGTGATATGAGTTATGTCTTATTTCACAGTGTGTGTTTCTCGTGTCTTTAAAATTCCATTTGCAAGTTCCTCTTTTAAATTGGAGAGTTAAAAGTCTGGAATTCATCTGATGATGCTCTAGACTTAGCAATTTAAATTCATGTGATTTTCTTCTCAACTATTTCAGAATTCATTTTAATATGCTCTGAAGCAGTTATGTGTTTTCCTTTTTCCTCTTTTTCCATGCAAATTTCAATTTGAAAACTTAGACTCATTGCCTCACTTAGCCTTTCTCCTCTAGATAACTTCTAATGACCTGCTACTGCATTATTTATTTCTAACTCCATAGCCCAAATGTTACCCCTCATTTCTTCAGCAATTTCATAATACCCCTCAAAACGAACCAAATCTAGCCAATGATTTCCAAAGAAATATCAAGTGATGTGAGAGAGCCCTCTCTGAGTTGGGTGGGCTAGTGCCCATTTCTAAATCTGGTTGAAACAATTACCTCTATCATTTTTCTATCAACCGGACAAAATTTACAGAGTGCTAACAACTTCCTCGAAGAAAACAAATAAGTAGACCGGTGGTTGAGTCCCTCAACCAGATTTTTGTGCAAACAATAGAAGACTTGGTAGATTTCGCCCTCACCGAAATCAAACATCCTCTTAATCTGATCCCTCAAACACCAACCGACAACTTCATTTTTTTAGACAATCTCTCTAAAGAGGAAGGGTTTAACTCAGAATGCTCAGCTTTAGGATCTGAAGATATGGAAGATAACAATGACCATAATGAAGAAAGGGGAGACCCACCTTAGAAAAATCAACCTTGGTTGGCTAGAGATGCTTTGGCCATACTTGGGTGAGTACATAACCTCCCCCAACATCCATAGAAGTTACTCCCTAAATTTGACCCTGAAACCTCAAGATTGGCTGAAGACCATATCAAAAAATTCATACTAGCTATCAGGCTGATGAAT
The DNA here is from genome assembly GCA_010110895.2 of Picea sitchensis. NCBI lineage: Eukaryota > Viridiplantae > Streptophyta > Pinopsida > Pinales > Pinaceae > Picea > Picea sitchensis. Next base: position 49,435 of record SNQJ01S0022076.1, on the reverse strand, counting down.
GTCCAACATGAAGATGTAGTATGCAGGCTTTTCCTCTACACTTTTGAGAACTCAGCCTCCACGTGGTATTTTAACTTACCTATAGGGTCCATAACTAGTTGGACGAAGTTTCAAAAGGATTTTTTAGACAAATTTGCAGAAGAAACCACTACAGGAGCTTTGATGGCTGAATTGTTCACCACCACCATGAGTTCAAAGGAGAAGGTTAAAGATTTGAATCAAAGGTTTACCACGATATTAAACAAATTTCAACCCCAAGCTAAACCTGCTTAGAAGTTGCAAATTGAAGTATATGTTAATGCTCTCTCAACTTCTATTTCCATGTTTGTAAATAGGGCTACCAAACCAACCCTAGCTGTGAATTTTGAGGAAGCCAAAACGATAGAGTTCCAAATGAAAGGATGCAAAGAAGGCTAGTTCTGATTAGTTAAGAAAGAAGTTCAACCTCCTCCCAGGAGAGGACTCTTGTTAACTAGACCCTCAGGGAAAAAAATAGAACAAGCTCTTGAAAAGGGAAGTGGGGACATAGAGGACCTACAATGCATGATCAATAAGTTGTCAAACAAAATAATAGACATGGATAGAAGTGAAGGGAAGGGAAACCAAGGCCAAAGGCCCTATAACCATTTTTTCAAAATAAATCCACCATTCAAATCAATTGAACCTCCCCCGACCAACTTAAACATCAATATGGGAAATCTAGCATTCGACTCTTTCTGTACTTATCATCAAGAGAATCACTCTGAAAGAGACTACCCTCAATGGGTGCATGCCATGAATTTGATGATCAACCAATTTCTAGATGAAGTCTCCCTAACCGAACAATCAAGCGGGTTAGTTATGAATATTGTCGATCAGGAAGAAGATGCTCCCCCAGAAGAAACAAACATGTTGATATGGGACCTTGACATACCTATGCCTTTTGATGACCTATTTGAGGTTCAAGAACCACCCGCAGAAGTCTTGGTTGTGCAAACACGAAGTAGGGGTCAACCTGTCTCAAACCACCTTACTACAACCCCAAATTCAGGAGGAAAACCATATCCCGATCACCCGAAAGCACCTTTTTCTCCCCGAAGAAACCCTATAAACATTCATACACATTAATCGACAAAGCTAGATTACAACATAGTAGAATATTTGAATAAGTTGAAGGAAAATATATCTGTTATGGACATATGTAGAATTCCTCAACAAAAGGATTTTCGGTTACAAGCATCGAAATTAGTAGAAAATCCTACAACAAGTACTGACCAAGGAGGAAGTCTAAATCCCACGGATATAAGAAATAAACCAATTGTGAACGCTTGTTCTGAAGATAATAAGGGAAAACCAATTGTCCCACCGTTCCTTTTAACGTTTAAAGTCTTCAACAGAAACCTCCATAACTATTTGGTCGACTCATGAGAATATTCTAATGTTATTCAATTGTCTATTTGCAAAACATTAAACACAGTTCTTCTCAAAAGAGATAAACATGTGATATAACTAGACAGAACCCAGGTCAAGGTCATGGGAGAACTCAAATATGGAATGATTAGAATAGAGACACATCCCAAATTTGTTCAAGTAATTGAAATCATTGTAGTAGATATCCCAGAAGCTTATGGATTGTTATTGAGTCGATATTGGTCCAAGAAGTTAAACATATACTTTAGTACAGACTAGGCTCACCTTTTTCTTCCATTAAAGCGACATGCAAATATGAATAGGATTGATAGGGAAATATATCTAAAACATATTGTCACCGACTTAGAAACCCTTAATGAACCCTCATCGACAGGTTTCCCCATGCTAGGAAATTATTCTTGTGACTCTGATTTCTAGAATTTCTCCCACATCTCATCTGATTTCCCTCTTACTCAAAAATCCAAAATGATTTTTCAAGAGAAATTGTTGACGATGACAGTGGAAACCCTTTTCTGTCAAGAACCTGCATTAGAAATCACGGAACAAACAGGAGAAAAAGAGGAAAGTGACAAGAAAGAGGAAGCTGATAAGTTTTGCCCACAAGTCTGAACCTTATATTTTGATGGATATAAATCATAAGAAGGGTCAGGGGCAGGATGAATCCTCATTGATCCAAATGGTAAACGACATTTCCTGTCCTGTAGACTAGAATTCGAATGCACAAATAACATCACTGAGTATGAAGCTCTAGTACAGGGGCTAAAGAAAGCCATAGAATTGAACGTCAAAGAATTGAAGTTTTTCGGAGATTCTAAAATCATTGCTAGGCAAGTAAGGAACACTATACATTGCAACTCCCCACACCTGAGGAATTACCAACAGGAAGTGCACAGGCTAATAGAGAATTTTGAAGCCTTCAACATTACAACAATCCCAGAGCAAAGAAATTTTTTGTTGATTCTCTGGACATTTTTGCTTCAAGTCTTATCACCTCTAGAAGATTATGAAGCCTCCCGGTTCACTATGGAGCTACTTTACAAACTGTCGGTGCCCAAGAATATTTCTAATTGGAAGGTCTTTGAAGGAGATGAACAGATCATAAATGTTTTGACCAATCAGGATAATTTTAAAGACTTGCCTATTGACGATGAAGTATTCCAGGAACAATCAATAGAAACCAATCCTCAGAAAGATCAATCGACTGAAAAAACTAGATCTCACACGATACCAAAGGGAATAGCCAATTTAGAAAACCTTTTTTATCTAAGAGAAATATTTAAAGGGTCCAAGAACGCAAAGATAGGTAGTTCATGTCCCATGCATGAAACTATAAATCTAGGAACCCCGGAAAACCCCAAGAATGTAAATATTGGTAGGACAATATCTAAAGAGGAAAGGAATGCATATCTCAAACTTTTCAAACAATATCAAGATGTCTTCGCATGGTCCTACTGAGATCTGAAAACTTATGATAATTGTATCATTCAACACACTATCTCGTTAAATCCCGAAGTGAAACCCTTCCAACAGAATTTATGGAAGTACCACCCATCACTGGAACCTCGCATGTGTTAGGAGTTGAAGAAAATAGTAGATGCCAAAATTATCTTCCAGGTTAGACACTATGCATGGGTAAAAAATTTGGTTCCTGTGAGGAAAACATTTGGGGAGATTCGTTTATGCGTATATTTCAAAAATCTCAACAGAGCTTCAGAAAAGGACAAATACCCACTCCCACCAATGGAGAAACTCTTGCAGACAGTTTATGGCTTTGAGATTTTATCCCTACTGGACGGTTTCTCAGGTTACAACCAGGTTCTAGTCTCGGAAGAAGACTGCTTGAAAACTACCTTCTGAACCAAGTGGGGAACCTTCGCTTATAAATGTATGCCCTTTGGGTTAATCAATGCAAGAGAAACCTTCCAAAGGTCCATGGATGCAGCGTTTCAAGGACTAATCAACAAATTTTTAGTGGTTTATTTGGATGATGTGACTTTGTATTCAAAGAATAGAGAAGATCACATCCAACATTTAACCCAGATTTTAGAAAGGTGTAGGAAATACGGTATATCCTTAAACCGTAAGAAAACTATCTTTGGCGTTGAGTAGGGGAAGTTGTTAGGGCATATTATATCCCAATCAGGAATTTGCATAGACCCATAATGAGTAAAGGCTATAGATCAGCTTCCATTACCCCACAACAAGAAGACGATGCAATCGTTTTTCGAAAAGATCAACTTTGTGAGGAAATTCACTCCCAATTTCACTGAAACTATCAAACCCTTACAAAAAATGATCTGTAAAGATGTTGAATTTAAGTGGGATGATGAACGAAAGAATTTTTTCAATGATATTACGATTGCAATATCTCAGGCTCCAGTGTTGTGAAGCCCCGATTTCAGCAAATATTTTTTTTCTATACTTTTGGCTCTAACTAATCATTAGCTACAGTATTAACTCAGAAGGATGATGACAACAATGAGGCCCCGATATTGTTCATGAGCACTAATCTCCAGGAGGGAGAACTAAATTACCCCGCTATAGACAAGCATGCTTATGTGGTATATAAGGCAGTGAAACAATTTAGATCTTACATCCTTAAGAAACATACCAAAGTCATCGTGCCTCACCCCGTAGTCTGATCCTTATTCACTCAACAAGATATGGGGGAAAGAAGAGGAAACTGGATGGTAGTAGTCCAAGAATTTGATCTATATATAAAACCTGCTAAATTGGTTAAGAGACAGGGATTATGCCAGTTGGCAGTTGAAGCCAAGGACCAAGAAAAAGAAGACCCCGGTTGGGAGAATGAATTAGCATTGTGGTGTGGTGAAGCTTCATATGTATACCCAAGGAAAGAGTCTTGGTATGAGAAACTAAATTATCTCTTGCATCATGGAACTTGCCCAGAAATCCTAATTCCTAGGGAAAGGAGAGCCCTCAGGTTAAAATTAGCACAATATCACCTCATAAACTTGGTGTTCTTCTGTGTTAATTATGATAGGGTACTTTTAAGATGTCTCAAACATGAATATGCAGAAAAAGTTTTGAAGGAGATCCATGATGGTCCTACCGGTGGACATTTCGTAGGAAACACCATCGCTCATAAAATACTGAGATATGGCTATTATTGGCCTACCTTGTTTAGAGACGCTCACACATACACTAGAAATTGTAAGACTTGTCAAATAAGCACATGGAGGGAGAAGTGAGCAGCTGTCCCACTCCAACTAGTGGTCATTTCCAGGCCTTTCAAGAAATGAGGGTTAGATATCGTAGGAGAGATTACACTAAGTTATTCAAAACAACATAGGCACATAGTGACTTCCAGGGACTATTTCACAAAATGGGAAGAGGCCATCCCTCTGACTCATGTAAACGAGAAGGTGGTGATCCAATTCATAGAACAATATCTAATCACAAGGTCTGGTGTACCTTCTGTCCTTGTTTTTTAAATGAAGCTTACTTTTATTCCACCCTATTAATGGAGTTTTCACTAGACAAAAGAATCATAATTAGATACTCTACAAACTATTATCCACAAGGAAACAGAGTGGCAGAATCAACTAATAAGAACCTAGTGAGGATATTGAAGAAAACAATTACAGACAACCAAAGGAATTGGCATAGCTCACTTCATAATGATTTATGGGATGATAGAGTTACACCAAAGGAATCCATTGGGAATTCTCCATACTTTCTGGTATACAGACAGGAAGTCATGCTCTTGAACGGGCTATATCTTACATCCCTTCAACTTGCTCAAGAGTCAAGAGGAAAACCCTCATCAGTGATACAACAAAGAATTGACACCCTTCTCATGTTAGAAGAGGAAAGGGAGAAAGCTAAATCAATGTTCATAGCTCACCAGCAAATAGTTAAAAGGTGGTTTGATAAGAATAAGTCTAAAGAGAAGAATTTTTAGGTAGGAGACTTAGTCCTAAAGTGGGACAAAGCAAATGAACCTAAAGGAAAACATTCTAAGTTTCAGAATCTCTGTCTCAGACCTTTCCAGGGGGGTGAGAAGATTGGGTTAGGAATGTATCGAATGCAAAATCTGAGGGGGGAACTTGATTCCCTCCCAGTGAATGGCAAAG